>CABHPP010123110.1:0-18150 GCA_902168425.1 Peromyscus attwateri
TTTGTTTGTTTGTTTTTATTTTTTGAGACAAGGTTTCTCTGTGTAGTTTTGGTTCCTGTCCTGGATCTTGCTCTGTAGACCAGGCTGGGCTCAAACTCACAGAGATCTGCCTGGCTCTGCCTCCCGAGTGCTGGGATTAAAGGTGTGCACCACCACCGCCTGGCTTCAATTTCTTTTTACTTTTTTTTGAGACAGGATGTCGCTGTGCATCTCTGGCTGGCCTTGCCTTGCCATGTAGACCAGACTGGCCTAGAACTCACAGAGTTTGGCCTGCCTCTACCTCCCAAGTGCTGGGAGGCCTGTGCCACCACACTGGCTTTATTTACTTTTAATTTTATAAAAATGTATGCATTTTCTTTCTATTGTGGTGGTGCGTGCCTTTAATGCCAGCACTTGGGAGGCATAAGCAGGCTGATCTCTGAGTTTCAGACCACACTGCCCTACATAGTAAGTCCCAGGCCAGCTAAGCTACATAATGAGAGTTTCTCAAAAAAAATAAAGAAATGTATTAGTGTACATGTGGAGGTCAGAGGACAACTTTCAGGAGTGGGGTCCTTCCTCCCACCATGGGTTCCTGGGACGGAACTCAGGTCATCAGGCTTATAGAGCAAGCTCTTTTTGCCTGCTAAGATGCCCACACACTCACTTTTCATATTTTTGAGACAAGTTCTCACTTTACAGTTCATGATGGCTTTAGACTTACTGTGTAGCACAGGCTAGACTCCTACACACACTCCGCCTGCCTCAGCATCCTGAGTGCTGAGATTTCAGGCATGCACCACCACGCCCAGCCTGCAGTGTCTGGATAAGTACATTTATCTGAATAAACATTTAAAGGGTGACCAGAAACCAGCAGTAAGAAGGCAGTGTTTGCAGTCTAAGAGCTGGAAACCCTCCGGCCAACTGCCTGGGTTTATGTCAAGGTGGCCACTTGGGAGCTGTGCTATTCCACAAGTGATTTACCTGTCCTTAGCCTCTCTTTCCTCGTCTTTAAAGCGAAAATAATAGTACGCAGTTTATTGCTGGGAGGAGGCTGGACCAGCCTTTCCATAACCAGAGCATCTGCGATGTTCAAGGGGTGTGGGCAGCCAGGGAGAATTATCCCACTAATAGTATAATTACCTTATTACGTTAACAGCACCTACTTCAAAGAGCTATTGGGAGGTAGGAACTTGCAGAGGACTTTACTACGGCTGGGCCTGGTAGTGCTTGCTGTCAGCATTATTCAGGTCCCTGTTTTGCAAATGAGGAAATCAAGCCCCTGATGCAGAGCGTGCAGCTAGTGGGTGGCAAGGCTGGCCCTGGAGTCCAGGCGGGTCCAGTATCCTCCAGCTGCCCAGCTGGGATGCAGACAACCCTCGCCCCCGCCAGAAGGCACCCTGGGAACGGAAAGCTGGCTGCCCTCCAAGTCCCAGGGCGCCCTGGAGCCAGGTCCTGCTGCCCCTCCCCCACTCGGGAACAAAGCGCACTTCTGCGGGCGGAGGGGGGGGGGGGGGGGGGACATTCCAGCAAACCGAAAGCTCTGCGGTGGTGGCCCAGTGGCTGCTTCCCGCAGAGGGGCGCACGAACACCGTGGGCCGCAGGGACCGCCCGCGCCGGCCAGGGTGTGCACACACAATTGCACGCGCGGAGTCCTCCGTGGGGTCTGCGCGATGCTTAGCCAGGACAGGCACCCCGCCAAGCGCACAACTGGCTCCTGCTCGCACTCTCTCCCCTAGTCCTTCCTGTTCTGGAAAATAAGGACAGGGAGAGCCTGCAGAGCCAGCTCCTGTGATCCCACTGGAGACGACAGCCATTCATTTTGGTTGTACCTCCCTTTCCCCATACTTCCCCCAGTCCCTGCACACATGGCCACATGGATGGACAGTGCATTAATAATGGGCTCCCTCCATTGTGCAGTTGGTCTTTAATCCACTTTTCAGAGCAGTTTTAGGTTTATAGAAACTTGTAGGGTTCCCTCATCGGCCTCTTTCCCAGCATCCCCAGCTCCCCTAGTTTGGCCTTTTGCGTTTCTAACCCCTGATCAACAGAATCCGTCCATTTCTACTCACTACTCACATTGAAGGCCGCTCTGTACAGGAGAGGCATTGACTTTTGGCAAACGCAATGTCATGATGTCATGCAGCCATCCCCGCAGAATCCTCCTTCCCTTTCAGCCTGTGCTGGCTAGTGTTAACTGTCAGCTTGATGAGATCTGGAATTACCCGAAGATGGGCCTCTGGGCATGCCTGTGGGGGATTATCTTGACTTCTTTAAAAGGAGGTGGTGGGAAGACTCAGGACTGTTCCTGGGCTGGGATCCTGGCCTTCTTAAGTGGAAAGAGGAAGCTGGGTAGAGATGAGTTCATCTTCTTCTGCTTCCTTATTGTGGATGTGATGTGAACTGCTACCTCAAGCTCTTGTGTCTTGACTTCTCACCTTGACCTGTGAGCTAAAACACACCTTTCCCCTCTCAAATCGCTCCTGTCGGGGCAAAAAATAACTAAGACACAGACCAGAGCATCACTGTGGGGTTTTTGTTCTTGTTTGTTTTTCTTATTTATTTATTTTTTCCCATCTCTGTGTGGTTTTGCTTTTTCCAGAATGCCCTATGTGATTTTTCCAGAATGGCTTCCTTCACTAAGCAGTGTGCATGTTCTTAAGTTTCTTTGTGTCTTCATAGCTGACAGCTCATTTATTGCTTATAACTGAATAATATTCCACAGTATCGTTGTACCACAGTTTACTCATTCACTTTTGAATTGTCGACAGCTTTTTGGCAATTATGGTATTTTTGTTTGTTTTGATTTTTTAACTAAATTTATGTGCTGTCTAATTTTTATGCCAATTTGTCCAAAGCTAGAGTAATTTTGGAAGAGCAAACCTCAATGGAAAGAACGTCCCCACCAGGTTGACTAGTAGACTGTACACTTTTTTTTTAAAAGATTTATTTATTTATTATGTATACAGTGTTCTGTCTGCATGTATGCCAGATCTCATTATGGGTGATTGTGAGCTACCATGTGGTTGCTGGGAATTGAACTCAGGACCTTTGGAAGAACAGCTACTGCTCTTAACCGCTGAGCCATCTCTCCAGCCCCCACACTTTCTTGATTAATGATTGATACGAGTGGATCCAGCCCATTGTGGATGGTGCCACCCCTGGGCTGATGATCCTGGGCATAGGAAAGCAGGCTGAGCAAGCTATGAGGGGCTTTGCTCAGTGTTCCTCTATGGCCTCTGTATCAGCCCCTGCCTCCAGGTTCCTGCACTGTTTTTGAGTTCCTGCAGACATCTCTGTCTTGGTGGACCTTGATGTGGAACTGTATGCTGAAATAAACCCTTTCCTCCCAAGTTGTTTTTGGTCATGGTGTTTTGTCACAGCAATAGAAACCCTGAGAAAACTTAATTGACTTATGTGAGGGGAAGGTGTGGACGCACCATTACTGCATGTGTGGAGGTCAGAGACCAACTGGCAGGAGTCAGTTTTTGCCTTCTGCCGTGTAGGTCCCAGGGACAGAACACAGGCTTAGAAGCAAGTGTCTTTCCCTGTGGAACCATCTCGCTGTCCATTTTTGACAATTATGAATGGAACTTTTTGTTGTTTTGAGACAGGGTCTCATGAGGCTCAGGCTGATCTTGAACTCACTATATAGTCAAGGATGACTTTGAACTTCCGATCTCCCACCTCTGTCACCCAAAGGCTGGAGTTCGCCACCATGCCTGGTTTATGTGGTGCTGCGGATTGAAACAGGGTTTCGTGTATGCTAGGGAAGAGTCCCAACAGCGCCACATCCCCAGCCACAACCAGGAACAAAACGTCTACAAACATTTGTGTGCAAGACTGTGTTAATGTTTTCTAGCTTGTTTCTTTCAATTATGCTACAAATGGCTTGCGGTCTATAGATCCTTGTCATCGTTTTAACTACTTCATAAGATACTGTCGTGGTTTCTTTATTGTCAACACTTAGTGTGGTGGTTTGAATGAGAACGGCCCCCACATAGGCTCAAATGTGTGGTCCACAGTTGGCGGAACTGTTTGGGAAGGATTAGGAAGCGAGGCCTTGTTGGAGGAGGTATGTCACTGGGGGTGGGTTTTGAGTTGTAAAAAGCCCTTGCCAGGTCCGGGTATCTGTCTTTTTCGTCATGCTTCCAGTAATCTGACCCTCTCAGCTACTGCTCCAGTATGGTTTCCCTGCCTCTGTCTTGCCCCCTGCCATGCTCCCTGCTGATAGCCATGGACTAACCTCTGAAACTGCAAGCAAGCCCCCAGTTAAGTGCTGTCCTTTTTAAGTTGCTTTGGTCGTGGTGCCTCTTTGCAGCAATAGAACACTGACTAAGACACGTAGATAGCTGTCTTTTTTACTCTGACCTTATAAACTTATGCAGCTGGCTGGTCTACACTGGATGGTATCTTAGACTTACTAAGGCCATTGCATGCCTACTCTGTGTTCTGAAGCAGCCATGGTGGAACTTAGCAATGACTAAGTGCAAGTTGATATTAAGTCCAGTGGGACTTGTTCTTTGTGTTGTCTTCGGGGTTAGGCTGTGTGGACCTCAGAAGCATCAGGACAAAAAATCCAAGCATGGGGTCTGCACCACACTGTCTCTCTGCACAAGTATTCCCAGTTCAAAACACAAAGCAAGATGGGTCTCAAATAATGAATTAGAAGAGCTTTGAGAAGTCAAGGGACCCAGTGACGGCCTACAGCTGGGCAGACCAGGGATAGCAGCGTTAAAAAAGCATCCATGGAGCTTTTGTGCATCGGGCACAGCCTTGGACAAATAAAGACACAAACCAAATTAATGAAGATCATCGACCCAGTCAGAGAGACAGGAAACAGACACAGTGAGAAAAATGTTTGTGGGAGGCTGTGGCCCAAGCTGCAAGGAAACACAGGCTTCTGTGATGGGTGACATTCTGGGATGTGGGGCAGGGTGGGGTGCCACCACTCGAGTCAGGATAGCCTTGAAGAAGGTGACTTTGAAGCCTTGAGAATCTTGGCATGAGGACCAGCTATGGTAGGAGCTATGTGGAATATTCTAGAAGCTAGAACAAGCAAAAGCTTGTAAGAACAGGTTTGTGCAGTGTTCTAAATGTTGTTGGAAGCCAGTGTGGGAGGCCTCAGGAAGTGAGGGGAAAGTAGTTGAAGGGAAGGAGCAGGAAGGTATGATAGCACATGCCTGTAACCACCGTGCTAGGGAGGCAGGGCTAAGAGGGATGGACACAAGTTCCAGGCCAGGACTACATAGTGAGACCCTGTTTCAAAGCACCAGCCACAACAACAAAATAACAATAAATAAAACAAAAGAGATGAAGTTGAAGTTACAGAGTAGACACATCTTGTTTCCAGGAACTGTCTAATTTCAAAGAACTTTCTCTGGAGGTGGTGGGGAAGGCTGGGAAGCAAGGTCAAGGGTGCCTGCTCTGCTACCATTTGGTATCCAGTTCTCCCACAACTTACGTCACAGATGAAGGGACCAAGGCTTGGGTTTTATTGAAGTGCAAAGGGAAAGTTCCATTGTTAGCTTGGCCCAGTCCAGCATCACCTAGGAAGACAGTCTCAGGGAGGGACTGTCTAGGTTGGCCACACCCATGGGGAATAGTCTTAATTGTGCTGATTGATGTGGGAAGTCCCACCCCATTTCCTGCGTTTGGGTCCTGGACTGTGTAAAGGTGGAGAAGGTGAGCTGAGGGGTGGACATGCATCCATGTCTCTCTGCTCTTGACTGGGGGAGTGACTAGCTGCCCCAAGTCCCTGCTTCAACTTCCTCCCAGTGGAGGTCTGCGACCTGGCACCGGAAACCTAGCAAACCCATTTCTACCCCCACATTGCCCTTTGTCGAGGTATTTGTCGACAGACAGCCACAGAAATGAACCAAGGACCAGAGTACATGGCTGGACCAATACTGTAAAAATTATCCAACTGGCGCTGGGGATGTTGCTCAGTGGTGGAGCACGTGGTGGAGCACTTGATGAGCGTGAACTGGCCCTGGATTTGATCTCAGCACTAAAAGTGCGCACGAGAAGAACGATGGAGAGTTGACTGGAGTGGTGGCAGTGAACACAGGGATTGCTGGGTAGCTTTGAATTTTTATCTGAAAGGATGCTCAGAAGAACCACTGATGGATGCCAGGTTACGGAGAGGAAGGAAATGGATACATGGCCACTTTATTTATTTGGGGGACCGTGTACTAGGGTTCTAAACCAGGGCCTCACATATGCTAGGCAAGTGACCTGGGTTTTCCATATGAAAGAAAATACAGATTGAACAGTTCTGGGCTGGCTAGGGTGAATGGCGTCAGAGGGCTGTGGGACACAGGTTTGTTCCTGGTACCTAGCCCTGGGTTGGGTTAGAATCAGAAGGATATTGCTTGGGTCTAGGAAGATTAGAAGGTAGTTCAAAGTATGAACTCCAGTTGCAAGGGAAACATAAGCACCTTGGCCATAAGTTTGACCCAGTAATTACTGAGTGCCACATAGGTCCAGAATCTCAGGAAGCTCAGCTAGAGCAGCATCACAGTCCTTCAAGGTGAGGTCATCACAGAGCAGAAGTAGATACCTCGATGTGCTCTGCTGAAGGGGCTCCATGGGTTCAGGGAACCACTAGGCACTGGGCAGCTACAACAATACAGATGGGCTGAGTTTAGACATATTTCTCTTGTACACACAGGAGAACAAAACACCAGTATGTGCCCATCTGTCTGCCAATGAGAGAGATAGAGACTCAGATGGTATGTGGTAGACTCCTGGGACAAGGCCCTCATGGCTCGCAAGCGGGACTGATGCCTAGATTGTCAAGGCTATAAATGGGTTCTGAAAGGAACAGGCACTTACTTACTCTGGACTGGCCTTGCATGCCTGGCGGGAGCATGCCCAGGGTTTGAGAAAAGGATGGGGGCAGAAGAAGGCATTGTATTAATGTTGTCTTTCCAAGACTTACCCATTCAGACTAAGGAATGTACTTGCAGCCAACAAGAGATACCTCCTCACAGTAAAGGGTTAGTAAGGAGTTTTTTGTTTTTTTGCTTGTTGGTTGTTTGGTTTGTTGGTTTTTTGAGATGAGGTTTCTCTATGTAACAGCTCTAGCTGTCCTGGAACTTGCTTTGTAGACCAGGCTGGCCTCAGACTCAAAGGAATCTGCCTGCTCTGCTTCCTGAGTGCTGGGATTAAAGGCGTGCACCACCACTGACCGGCTTGGTTTGATTTCCCCCCCCCCCCCCCCCAACAGGGTTTCTCTGTGTAGCCTTGACTGTCCTGGAACTCACTCTGTAAACCAAGTTGGCCTCGAACTCACAGAGATCCACTTGCCTCTGCCTCCCGAGTTCTGGGATTAAAAGCAAGCGCCACCACCGCCTGGCTAGGATTGATTTTTTTAATGTGTGTGTGTTAGTTACTTTTGGTTGCTGTGATAAATCACCATGAGCAAGAAAGAATTATTTATGGTCCCAGAGGAATGAGAATCCATGATGTATAGCGGCAGGACCAGAAGCTAAGAACTCACATGGTGAATGGCAAGCATGAAGCAGGTCGAGCAAACTGGAAATGGCAGTAGGCTTTGAATCCCCACGCCTGTTCCCAGTGATGTGCTTCTTCCAGGAAGGCTGGCTGCCGAAAGTGCCACCAACTGGCAACTGTTCAAATGCCCAAGACTTTGGGGGGCATTTCTCATTCAAACCACCAATCTCTCTCTCTCTCTCTCTCCCTCTCTCTCTCTCTCTCTCTCTGTGTGTGTGTGTGTGTGTGTGTATAGGTATGTAGTTGTGGGGTGTCTTCTTCCATTGCTCCCTGCCCTATTCTGGTGAGTCAGGGTCTCTTACTGAACCCAAAGATTGTTGGGAGCATACAAATTCTGTGGAATAATCCTTCTGTACACTATGAAGATGTGTTGCTCTCATTGTTAATAAAAAGCTGATTGGCTAATGGCTAGGCATGATTTTCAGGGCAGAGAGAATGCTGGAAAGATGGAGGGTATGAGTTGGAGGAGTCACGAGCCAGATGCGGAAGAAGCAACATGGGAAGTTCATAGAGGAAGTAAATTGGGGCAGCACACAGATGAATAGAAATGGGTTAATTTAAGTTGTAAGAGCTGGTTGGAGCCTAAGCTATTGGCCAAACATTTATGATTAATAATAAGTCTCTGTATGGTTATTTGGGGAGCGGCTGGTAGGACAGAGCTGATCTGCGGTCTAGACAGAAAACTCCAGCCTACACACAAAGGTCCTTACACCTGTGTGTAGGTGCTTGTGGAGGCCAGAAAAGGGTGTTGAATCCCTGGAGGTAGACTTACACAGTTGTGAGCTGTACAACATAGGTGCTAGGAACCAAACTATTGTCCTCTGCAGGAGCAACAAATGCTCTTAACTGATGAGCCATCTCTATAACCCCTTGTTTTAGTATTTTTGAGGCAAGGACTTACTAAGTAGCCCAGGCTAGCCTTGAACTTGAGCTCCTCCTGTCTCAGGCTCCTGAGTGCTGGCATTCCACGCCCAGCTCTAAAGAAGAACTGGAATAAATAATCAAAACATTGGTTGTTTAAATCAACGGGCACGCAGCCGTGCACACTGGCTTTTTGATGTGTGCCCACAGTGAGCACAGAGGCAGTACCAGGCAAGTGTGGTAGAATCCTCTACTATTTGGTGAATGCAAGAAGTCGGAGTTGGAGAAGGTACTGGAATGGTCATGCAGTTCTTTCCAATGAGGATGGGAAGCAACTACTGAAGAGGAAAAGTATTGGGGTGAGCGTGACTGCTTTCTCCTCTACATCCTCTCAGTTTCTTTCTCCTCGATGTGGTGGCCCCCAGGGGCAGGGGTTCCACAAGCTTCACCTAGAAAATTCATAGCTATCATTTTGGGGCGTTTATGTGAGAATCTCCAAGGGTCTGAAGTTACAAACAGTTATTAGTCCCAGACATGGGTGCTGAGAATTGAACCTGGGTCCTCTGCAAGAGCAGCAAGTGCTCTAACAACTGAGAAATCCCTCTAGCCTGGGTCACAGTAATAGATTGCATTCTACCCTGTCAGGTAGCTCTTGCAGTTGAGCTAAGAGACTGGTGGACTGGAAGCGGGAGCCCGCTGCACAGCCTCATTCTCCTTCTGACTCTGGGTGGGATTTCTCGTCAGTGGGCTTATTTGTGCTTCAGTCTGCCAGTCAGGTGCTTTTCATAGTCTCTCCAGATTTTTCTAATTGTCCTCAGAAGAAAGTTTGGTTTGAAACATCCAGCTTACCCTCAACAGAAACATAAGCATCTCTTCTCAAAGATTTGTTTCATGGTGGTTAAATATATATAACATAAAATTTGTCGGCTAAAAACCATTTTATAGGGCCAGTGAGATGGCTCAGTGGGTCAGGACCCTTGCTGCCAGCTCGAGGATCTGAGTTCACTCTCCAGGGCCCACATGCTAGAGGAAGAGAATCAAGTCTTGCAAGTTGACCTCTGACCTCCACACATGTGCCATGTCCCCACACTCATACCCACCCAGACACACATAAATAAATGTAGAAATAAATAAATAAAACTATAAAGCCATTTTATAGTGTAGCTTTCTGTGGTGTGTGGTGCTTTCTGTGTTTGTTTGAAAATCCCCACTAACTAGATCCAGAACATTTCCACCAACCCAAAAGGAAGCTTCAGATCCACTAAGTTCTTCCCTGTTCCTCTCCCCTCCACCATGGTAAACCACAGCTAGTCTGCCCTCTCTGATGAACTTGCCTCTCTAGATAGCTCATAATGGTGGGATCTGGATTAAGTGGCCTTTTGTATCTGGATTCTTATTTTTTTTTTGTTTTGTTTTATTTTTGGTTTTTTCGAGACACGGTTTCTCAGTGTAGTTTTTGGTGCCTGTCCTGGATCTCACTCTATAGACGAGGCTGGCCTCGAACTCACAGAGATCTGCCTGGCTCTGCCTCCTGAGTGCTGGGATTAAAGGCGTGTGCCACCACCGCCCGGCTGTATATGCATTTTTTCACTTAGCATGTTTTTAAGGACATTATTTATTTATGCTTGTTTGTGGGTTGGTAGGGTGTGTGTGTGTGTGTGTGTGTCTGCTTATCAGTATGTGCACTATGATTGTGCAATGCCTGCAGAGGCCAGAAGAGGGCATCTGATCCCCTCGATCAGGAGTTACAGAAGGTTGTAAGCCAATTGATAAGGGTGCTGGGAACAGAAATTCGGTCCTCTGAAAGAGCAGCAAGCCCTCTTATCTACTGAGCCATCTCTCCAGCCCCTCCCCCACATATACTATCTATGCCTTTCAAAAAGTATATAAAAGTAACACACATACACACACAGAGACACAGACACACACACACACACCACTATTATAATGCCAGCACTTAGGCTGGTCTGAAATACACTGTGAAATCTTATCTCAAAAAAACTAAGACAAAAATCCACAATGAGACACATATCTCAAATAGGACTCAAGATTTTGGCAGCCATTGCCTCTCTGCCTTCTGAAACTGCTGCCCTATAGCAGGGACACAGAGTCAAGATCACAATAAACAAGATGCTGGCATTTGACAGTCCATTACACTCCTCTGCGAGAGCAGGATGTACTCTTAACTGCTGAGCCATCTCTCCAGCCTCCAGTGTGATAGTTCAATGCATACATACAATGTGTACCGATCAAATCAGGCTAATTACCGATTCTCTCTCCTTGTCGTTACTTTGTGTTTGGAGCCTTTGAACTCTCTTCTAGTTATTCATAAAATATAGCACAAGTTATTGTGAATTACAGTCACCCCATGAGCCTGTTACTATTCATAGGCTCTTGTTCACTTTTTGTTTAAATCTGTCTGCAATGTGTCGGCTCCTCCATTAATTTCAACCTCCCTGGCTTCTTTGCTTTGTGCCTCTTGATAATAACATAACTGGTTTTCATTTTCTTTTACAAAGTGTGTTTACATCAGCTTTACTCGTGCTCAGAACAAGTTTAGCGCTGTTCCAGTTTGATTTCTGTGGCTGTGATAAACACCAGAACCAAAAGCAACTTGTGGAGGAAGGGGCTTCTTGGCTGTAGGCTCCAGCTCATCAGCGACAGAAGCCGCGGCAGAACTGAGGCAGGGACCACGGAGGAGTGCTGCTTACTGGCCTGCCTTTCCTGACTCCCTCAGCTACCTTTCTTGTACTTCTCCCAGGCTCACCTGCCTGGGGATGGCATTGCCCATGGCGGGCTGGACTCCCTCCCTAACATCAACTGACAATTTAGAAAATGCCTCACAGGCATGCCCACGAGCCAATCTGATGGAGGCCATTCCTTAGCTGAGGGTCCCTCTTCTTCAGGTGTGTCAAGTTGACAACTGGAGCTACACATGACAAGTATACTTCTGTCTTCTTTGGTCCCCCCGCCCCCACATTTATCTATTTATTTGTTTGTTTGTCTATTGTGTGTGTGTGTGTGTGTGTGTGTATGCATATGCATGCACGTAGAAGTCAGAGCACAACTTGTGGGAGTTGGCTCTCTCTTCTACCATGTGTCCCAGGAATTGAACTCAAGTTGTCAGGTTTGACTGCAGGCCCCTTTACCTGATGAGCTGTCTTGCTCACCCTCTGTTTCTATGTTTCTGTATTTCTCTTCCTTTCATGCAATTTGGAAGCTATTCAGACTATTTTCAGTTCTATTAGTAGATAGCTTTTTAATTTTAAGTAATGCATTTAACTGTTTCTTTATTTGTTTTTTTTCTTTTTCTTTCTTTTTTTTAGAGACTTGTTTACTCATGTATTTTTATGTAAGTTGCATGTACACCTGCATGACAGAAAAGGGCATCAGATCCCATTACAGATGGTTGTGAGCCACCATGTGGTTGCTGGGAATTGAACTCAGGACCTCTGGAAGAGCAGCCAGTGCTTTAAACTACTGAGTCATCACTCCAGCCCCTGTTTGTTTGTCTTTTCAAGACAGAGTTTCTCTGTGTAGCCCTGGCTGTCCTGGAACTTGCTCTGTAGACCAGGCTGGCCTGGAACTCAGAGATTTGCCTGCCTCTGGCTCCTGAGTGCTGGGATTAAAGATGTGCTAACTAATATTTCTTAATTTATCACCTTAGAAAATAATACCATTTATTCCTTAGAGAAGAAGAAGGCTGATGGTCCAAGCTGCTCCACAGCCTCAGTGAAAACACAGCCGCAGGTCCTCAAAAAGTGAGAAATGAATGGTCCTGCCATCTAGCGATTTCATCCTGGGAGTATAAAATTAAATGGAAGCAGGAGCTTAAACAAATATTTGCACATCTATGTTCATGGTAGCCTTATTAATAGTAGCCCAAAGGTGGAAGGAGTCCAAATGTCCATCAACAGACAGATCAGCTCAGTCAGGTCTAGCCATACAATGAAGTATATAGACTCAACTTTAAAAAACGAGATGCCAAACCGGGCTACAACATGAGTGAGCTTTTTTGTTGTTGTTGTTGTTCAAAACAGGGTTTCTCTGTGTAGTTTTGGTGCCTGTCCTGGAGCTCACTCTGTAGACCAGGCTAGCCTCAAACTCACAGAGATCCTCCTGGCGTGTGCCACTGCCACCCGGTGGGTGAGCCTTGAGGGTATCAAGCTGAGTTAAATAAGTCACAAGAAGGTAAGTGCTTTATGCGTCCACTATATGAGGTAGCTAGAGTAGTCAGAAACCTCAACATATAGAAACCAGACTGGTGGTTCTCAGTGCCATAGGACTATACACATGGAATGGTTCAAATGGCTCAGTGGGTGAAGGTGCTTTCTGCCAGCTTGATGAGTTCGATTCCTGGGACCCACAGGGGAAAGAGATATCTAACCCCCAAAAGTTGTCCTCTGAACCCCACAGTTACACCATGGCATGATTATGCCCACTCCACCCCACCCCCCACAAAACAACAAATGTAAAATTGTAAACGTTATGTTTTATGTATTTTCACACACACACACACACACACACACACACACACACACACACACACCCAAATAGCAGGCGTGGTGGCATTGTCTTTAGTCCCAGAATGTGGGAGGCAGAGGTAGGCAGATCTCTGTGAGCTGGAGGCCAGCTGGTCTACATAGTGAGTTCTAGAACAGCCCTGTCTTGAAACCAAACCAAACCAACAACAGAAACAAGTAAACAGAATCTCCCTTTGCCTCCAGTCTCTTTCATCTCCTGTTTTACCTGCGTGCGTGTGCACCGTGTGCACATTTGGTGTGTGTGTGTGTGTGTGTGTATGTATGTATGTGTGTGTGTGTGTGTGTGTGTGTGTGTGTGTGTGTGTGTGTAGGCCAGAGGCTAATGCTGGTTATCTACCTCAGTGGCTGTCCACCTTTTCTGGTTTCATTTTAAGATAAAATGTTAATGTATCTTTGAAAGTTTCATACATGTGCACAAAGTATTCTGACCGTATGTCTCCACACTCCTTCCTCCAACTCCCCTGCTTTCATCTCCCCCCCCCATGTCTTCTCTCCTCCTCTTTTGTCTTCCCTTTTTTAGAATAGCTCACCAAGTCCAGTTAGAGCTGCCTCTATACCCATGGGTGTGGGGCCATCCATAGAGCACACGTGATCTAGCAGTGGCCATGCATCCGAAGAAAAATGACCTCCCTCCTCCAGCATCCATCAAAAAGTCACATCTCCTGCTTGGGGAGGAGGAGCTGCTGAGCCCCTCCCCCGTCCATACTAGACTGCGGATTGGCTTGATCTTGTGCAGACAACCTCAGATGCAGTGAATTCGTGAGCTCCATGCCCATGCCAAGTCCAAAAGACACTTCACAGCATCTTCCCATCCTCAGGCTCTTACCTTCTGAGATGCTCCCTGGACTTTTTGAGGGGCACAGGGGGCTTATCTGGATCTCTGGAGCACCCATGGTCATTTATTCTGAGCACTCTGACCAGTTATGAGTCTCTGCATTAGCCACTGCCCACTGCCAAAAGAAGCTCCTCTGACCATGGTTGAGAGCGGCACAAACCTGTGAACATAAACATAAATATTTAAAAGGCAATTTAGTGAAAACACTTGGGCCTCTCATCTTCCCAGCCATAGGCTTTTGATCAATCACCTGCTTTTTTGAGACAGGTTGTGGTAGTTGAATGTAATTGGCTCCCATAATTTCATAGGGAGGGCCACTATAGGAGGTGTGACTTTGTTGGAGTGAGTGTGGCCTTGTTGGAGGAAGTGTGTCACCATGGGGGTGGGCTTTGAGGTTTCCTATGCTCAGGATACCACCCAGTGTCTCAGTCAGTTTCCTGTCACCTGAAAGATGTAGGACTCTCAGCTACTGCTCCAGCACCATGTCTGCCTGCATGCCATCATGCTCCCATCAGGATGATAATGGACTGAACTTCTGAAACTATAAGCAAGCCACCCCAATTAAATGTTTTCTTTGGAAGAGTTGCTGTGGTCATGGTATTTCTTCACAGCAATAGAAACCCTAAGACACAGGTTCTGTAACTGAACCTGGAGTTCATCGATTTGGCTAGTCAGCCAGCCACCTGTCTCTGACTCTCCATGTCCGGCTTTTTATGTGGTGCTGGGACTAGGAACTCACATCCTGGGAGTAAAACAGGCACTTTACTGACTGCACCCTACACTCACCTATTTTCAACTACCGTTGACAAAGAAACATTTTCCTAGTCTTCTTTTCAATGACAGTCCTAAGTTGCCTTATGCTCTGGAAAATGTAATCACTGTGGCTGATTGTGTGTTTGAGTGGATTTGGTGCTTGCCCCCAGCCTGTTTACGACTCAGTGTTTTCTGGCGCTAGTTCCCCTTTCTCTTTTTGAGACAGTGTCTCATATGTAAATCAGGCTAGCCCTCAACTCACAATCTTCCTAGCTCTGCTTCCAAGTGCTCCTCTCTCCTTTTAAATTATTTTAGTTATTGTTTTTATTTACACATGTGTCTGTGTTACCACGTATGTGTGGGTGCCCACGGAGGCCAGAGGAGGGAATCAGATTCCCTGGAGCTGGAGTTACAGGTGATGTCTGCCTGACCTGAGCGTTGGGAACAGAACTTGGGTCCTCTGCAAGAGCAGCGTGTCCCCTTAAACACGGAGCCAGCTCTCCAGCTCTTGTAGCAGGTTTTCTTGTTCTTTCTTTGGGACAGGATCCCACTGTGCAGTTCGGACTAGCCTGGAATTTGTGATCCTCCTGCCTTAGTCTCCTGAGGTCTGGGGTTATAAGTATGTGTATGTTAAAAGTCTGCTCCAGGTTTGTGTCAGTTCTTAATTTAGATCTGTTTGTTCAAAGTCAATGTGTCTTCAGAGTGATGTATTTCCAGGTGATAAAAATAAATAAGAAACCAAGCATGGCCAGGCCTTTAATCCCAGCACTGGGGAGGCAGAGGCAGGTAGATCTCTGAAATGGAGGCCAGTCTGGTCTACAGAGTGGGTTCCAGGACAGTCAGGACTGTTACACAGAGAAATCCTGTCTTGAAAAACAAAACAAAAGTAAGAAAGGAAAGGAGGAAGGAAGGAAGGATGGAAGGAAGGAAGAAAGGAAGGAAGGGAGGGAGGGAGGGAGGGAGGAAGGAAGGGAGGGAGGAAGGACAGAATGAGGGAACTAAGCATGGTGGTGTGGGCTTGTAACCGCAGCACTCAGAAAGCTGATGTAAGAGCTTCAATTAGAGCCCAGATCCTGTTCTATAGCAAGACTCTGTCTTAAGACACAACACAACCGCACAACACACACACACACACACACACACACACACACACACACACACGAGCTGGAGGATGGCTCAGTGGCTAAAGTACTTGTTGAGCAATCATGAGGACCGGAGTTGGGATCACCACACTCATGTATGAAGCTGGGAGTCCCACACATGAGCTTGTACCCTCGCTCAGGGTGGGGCAGGGATAAAAGGCTAGCTCATGCTTGCTGGCTTCCAGCCTCACCCCAGACAGGCAAGCCCCAGGTTCAGGGAGGAAACCTGCCAAAAAAGGAATAAAGCTGAGGTTGATAGAGAGCACCTGACATCTTCTTTCTGGCCTCTGCATGCACACAGACACATACACTTGTGTGCACACACATGTGCACACATATTCACCTACAGGGACATACATACACAAGATTAATTAAACAAACAAAAAAAGAATGTTAGGGAGTGTGCTTCCTTCAGGGTCTTTAGAGGTGGACCTTCCCGCTTGGGCTCAGGGACAGCTCCTTCCTGCCTTAGGCTCTAGGGCCAGTCTCTCCCTTCTATTCGCCTTCCCTCCTGCTCACACCTCCTCAATAGTGCCTTTAATAAACCCTCCTCGATTATCCAGCTTAGAGCGGCTTCTGTTTCCAGCTGGGACTGGTGCAGCGGGAAGACAGCCTGCCCCCACCTCCATCCCTCCCTCCCTCTCTTTCTCCTTCCTCCTGTGAGGGGGCGGCAGGGTAGGCTCTCCTATCGCACTCCTCATCTGCTCTGTGGCTGGCCTTGTCCCTGGGTGGTCAGGAACAGAATATTCCTTCTTTCGGAGCCGCTAGAGTCCTGGCTGCTTTTCAGAGTGGGCTGCCCATCCCCCCAACCTCTCAGCCGCTCCACCCCGGCCTGCCGGCAGCCCACACAGCTCCCTCCGGTCCTCCTACGCCTTCTTCCTTATAGAAGACCAGTTTCATTTCCCAGTCTGACATCTTGAGACGGTGCGAGAGAGCGAATCTGTTCCATCAGTGTCTAGAAGGAGCATTTACCCGTGCGGGCCAACACATTAGGAGCTGGGTTTTATTGCTTTCTCAATCTGTGTGTGCAGATTTTCTTATGTTAGTAGTTAAAAATGTAATAAACAAGGATGAAGAAGAAGAAGGACAACAACCCCCCCCCCAAAAAAAACCGAAACCTCAAATCTCTCTTGCTTAACAACAACGAAAGATTCCTTAACAGACCCTTGTAAGTCGCATTGCTGAGTAATATTGGTCCAACGGACCTGGAACGGTTTGAAAAAGGAGTGGAGAGTTTGGTTCACATTAAAGAAACACAATGACTCTTCATCTGGCTCTGGGGGAGACCAGAGCCACAGAGGGAACGGGAAAGAAAGGGAAGGGGTTGAACATTTTTGCAAACAAATGATAAAACTGCCTTTTAAAGGAGGTGGGGGGGGGGGACCCTTGTCCAAACAAGACATTCGCAGAGGTAGGAAATCGGTTCAGCAATTGTTTACAATGTGCAGGCGGTCCGTCCAAAGTCAACAGAACCCGGGAGCGTTGCCCTGGAGCCTCCAGCTCTCTGCCAGCCGCCTGCCATCTCGCGCTCAGCTATTTCTGGGACATAGTTCCCTCCCTTGAAAAACAAACTTTGTCCCCACTGTCGTCCCCAATTAAAAAAAAGAAAAAAGAAAAAAAAAAAAAACACCCAAAAAACAAAAAACAGTTTCTGCAACCTCAATCGTGTTTTCCAGAATGGTTATACAAATGTGGGCCTGGATGCAAAGTGTCTGGGGGAGGGGTTTCATCTGCCAGGTGCCAAGGTGGAAATTTCCATTGCATTCCAAGATCGGTTCACCTGTGGCCAAGGAAACCTAGGCCCTCTCATAGGGAAGATTTTGACTAATGAACAGCCGGTGACTTATGTTCTGTCCTACAGTTAGTTGGCTCTGTAAATCCCAAGCGAAGTTTGCTTTTACTAAAAAGCTGCAGTGATTCACATCTGGCTATCAACAGTGGCCTAGAAGTCAATCCTCTTGGCTTATTTGTTCCCCACCATGAGAACCGCATTACTAATCCCGCTGTTCAGTTCATCCATCCGTTTGCCTCTCTAGTTTGTGTTAATAATGCAGTCACGTGGTTTGAAACATTTAAAAGCACAAGGAAGGGGCTGGAAATGTAGCGCAGTTGGTAAAGCGCTTGCCTCACTTGCCGCACAAGGAACTGGGTTCAACCCCCAACAGAGACACACATAGACACATGGACACACACACACACACACACACACACACACACACACGAGAGAGAGAGAGAGAGAGAGAGAGAGAGAGAGACAGAGAGACAGAGAGACAGAGAGACAGAGACACAGAGAGAGACACAGAGAGAGACACAGAGACAGAG
This sequence comes from Peromyscus attwateri, assembly GCA_902168425.1. Classification (NCBI taxonomy): domain Eukaryota; kingdom Metazoa; phylum Chordata; class Mammalia; order Rodentia; family Cricetidae; genus Peromyscus; species Peromyscus attwateri. The sequence goes on from CABHPP010123110.1 coordinate 17,955, forward strand.
ACAGGCACACAGAGACACAGAGATAGAGAGACAGAGAACAGCACAGTAAACACTTTCTTCTCCGTCTCCATCCTCCCATTCATCACTGCCCACTGTTGTTAATTTGTATTATCTGTCCAAGATGCTAAGCATTGGGAAGAGGTTCAAGGGGGTATTATTGCCAGGAGACAGAAGAGTCCCAGGCACCAGTCCTAGC
>CABHPP010123111.1:1732-23535 GCA_902168425.1 Peromyscus attwateri
TCTCTCTCTCTCTCTCTCTCTCTCACACACACACACACACACACACATACACACACACACACACACACACACACACAACTCTTACTTTATTCCAAGTGTGTAATATACTGGTAAGTGTATTGGTAAATTGCCATGTGTTGTTTGAGTTCACCTGAGAAGTTGGCTCTGGATGTGGGGTTGCCATCCCTTCATTTCAGACCCAGGCATATTTGTCTCAAAGTGTCCTTTGAGAACACTTGTCTAGGGGTGGTCTGCCCCCTCCCCCGACTCTGTGACAAGAAGGGAAGAGAACAGAAAAAAAAAAAAGAAGAAGAAGTAAGACCAGGCGGTGGTGGTCTTTAATCCCAGCACTCGGGAGGCAGAGCCAGGCGGATCTCTGTGAGTTCGAGGCCAGCCTGGACTACAGAGCGAGAGCCAGGAAAGGCGCAAAGCTACACAGAAAAACCCTGTCTTGGAAAAAAAAAAATACTGTTTGCAACAGAAGGGCTGTGGTTTATCCTGTGATATTAAAGCGTCTACAGAAGGAAGAAGGGGGAAGTTTGGCCATGAGAGGTCAGTTGTGGAGAGACGGCTCAATTGGGAACTCCAGCTGACTGCCGCAACTTCCCTAGTCGGTGTCTGCTGGATGCTTATGAGTCGAGATTTGAGGTTTCTTTCTGCTTGTATTTAATGTTGTTTTATTTGGATTCAATCTGCTCTGCTCAGGACTTTGTCACAAACTCCAACTGAGTGCCTCAACAGGGCTTCCCCAGTAAATCTGCACCGGATGATTGGTTTGGTTTGGTTTTTCGAGACAGGGTTTCTCTGTGTAGCCCTGGCTGTCCTGGAACTCCCTCTGTAGACCAGGCTGGCCTCCAACTCAGAGATCCACCTGCCTCTGCCTCCTGAGTACCGGGATCAAACCGTCTGGTGTGTGCTAGATGTTTTGAGCACTCAATTTGATGATGTTTTGTAATCTATCTCCCTGCTGCTTGCTATTTATTCTTTTACATGGCTTGTTGTATACGTAATAAACTCACCCATTCAAAACAGAGAGTATGGTTACGATAGATCATGATCCCAATTGTACAGAATGTAATCAGCATAGTCAGCAGGATGCCATTTCTGTTTTTAAGGAGTGACTGCTATAAAAAGAGCAAGGGGACCGGAGCTGAAGAGGATGCCGGTGCTCCCAGAGCTCTCAACCCTACATGCATCCGTGCTAGAAGCAGAGGAATAAACGTCATCCGTGTCTAAAACTGCAATCACAGTGTTAAAGGATAAAGAGTCCTCTGTAGCCTCTCCCCCTGCCTTCCTTTGCTTACAAAGAAAGTTCATTTCTCAAGACATTAGTAGGCCCCCAGACCTTAGCACAGCTGACTCCCGTTGGAAGTATCATTCAGGCAGGAAAACTCAACATGTAGACAGCACCCCCCTCTAAAACTGAAACAAAGACATAGTCCATCCAAGTTCACAGTTAGGTGTTTCTGTCAGTATGCCTCCCTGTATTGACCACCGGGCGTTCCCTGGTGTCAGACCCTCCTCTCACCTAGTTTAAGACCTGTGCCCCCTCCTGTTGAGAACCTGAATCCTTTGGGCTCTGCCAGGTTCCCCAGAGAAACAAAAAACAAGCAAATAAAACCCCTCCACCTGTCCCACTCCGGGAGCAGAAGCACTTACTCCTGCTGGCTGTCAGGGCTGGTCCCCTGTGGAGGTGAGGAAGGGCCAGGCTGCTCATGGAGTGGGGACTGCATTTAAGAGGATGCACACAGAGATGGAGAAGTAGTTCCCCCAGGTGAGCGGTCCCTCTGCTCCTTGCCTACTCTAAGCAGCCCTGGGGAAGGGGAAGTTCCCCTGGGCTGAGCCCGAAGGAGAAGAGAAAGTTTCACTCCTTTCTCTTTCATGATTTATTTCACTTTTAAGCCTATGATCTGTATAATTGGAAAATTCAAAGCCCAGCAGTCTCTAAAAAAAAAAAAAAAAAAACTATAAAGTAACAAAACTGCCATTGGCTGGGCAGAGAGGTCGCTGCCAGGCAAAGCCACACTGACCAAGGAGATTCTAAACAGTTTCCACTAGGTACTCCCTGCCCCTCTACCCGCTCCTCAGAACTGTGTTCAATGTGAAGACAGGATTATGGTCCAGTCCCCCTGCCCCCAGGCCTGGACCTGAGAACTAAGAAAAACAGATACAGGGAAGGTATTAGCTAATGTGACTACAGACCAGCAACCAGCAATATTCATTTTGACCTTTGCTCACTGACGCCCACTTTAAATATCTGAGTGTACTGGAGAAGGGAAAGATACGGGCGTTTATCTTTTGAGATGAGAATACAGTTTATAATTCTATGTATGCCCTACAGCTGGGCCCCGTGGTAGCTGGAAACAAGGGATTTTTTTACTGCAAAAATTGGAGTATAGCTGGGCGGTGGTGGCGCACGCCTTTAATCCCAGCACTCGGGAGGCATGGGCAGGCGGATCTCTATGAGTTCGAGGCCGGCCTGGTCTCCCAAGCGAGCTGCAAAAGAGGTGAAAAGCTACACAGAGAAACCCTGTCGCGAAAAAAAAAAAAAAAAATGGGGTATAAAACTAAGGCTTCCTGGAAAGTTCGTTAAAAAAAGATTCTGACCTTTGAAAAACAGGAAAAATGTGGGGAATCAAACTCTACGTCACAGAGAGGGACCCTGGGGATAGAATTAACCAATCCTAGCCAAAATTCAGCCAGGACTGCTGGTTATGCTTAGACACCCAGCCCTCATAATACATAGCATAGGAACTAACCAGACTGTCAGCCCATTGACAAACTCACTGTCAGCCCAAATGAACACTAGAGGACTTACAAGGGACTGGAATTGTCTAATATCCAAACCTTTAACCTAGGCACCGCCCCTTATTCTGTCTTACGGATTACTTCATATGGATAACAACAATATCATTAAGCCCCTGAGACCACTTGGTCTCTGACTCATTTGACTAAATGTGCCTCTTCTGATGCTTTCCAAACTAAGTAGACAGGCTGATCAGGGCCTAGATGCATTAAAACAACAGTTAGATTCCCTTGCAGGAGTGATCCTACAAAATTGGAGAGGCTAAGACTTACTTCTCATGAGATAAAGTATGTATGTATTGTATGGCTTTGCAAAAACAAAACAACTCCCCCCCCCAAAAAAAACCCTATTGTTTCTATGCTAGTTGATCAAGAGTAATTAAAAAAAGTCTTAAAAAAAAAAAAAAAAAAGCTTATCTGGGCGGTGGTGGTGAATGCCTTTAATCCCAGCACTTGGGAGGCAGAGGCTAGCAGATTTCTGAGAGTTTGAAGTCAGTCTGGTCTACAAAACGAGTTCTAGGACAGCCAGGGCTACACAGAGAAATCTTGTCTCAAAAACAAAAAACTAAAAACCAAACAAAAAACCTCAAAAAGAAAAAGAGACAAAGACATACATCATCAGATAATTGACGCCAGTTTCTGTCCTCTTAGTCCCCCTGGCTAACACTCTGCTATCAGCACTGACTGGGCCTCGGCAGGCCCCTGCATCTTAAACCATATGGCCAATTATGTATCAGTTCAGTAAAATTAATGGTCCTTAGGACCAACTACACTTCTTTAGAACAAGATGAGTACAAGATTTGACTCATCCACTAAGGCCGGTGGGGAATGTAACAAGGCCCCAGACCTTAGTACAAATGACACCATGATGGGAGTACCATTCAGGCCATAAAACTCAGCATGTACCACCTACCAACACTAAAACAAAAGCCTACGCCATCAAAATCCATAGTTCTGGGAAAGTCCCTAAATGTACTAACCTTGATTTTTGGCTTCTGTAGTTCTGGCTAACTGTTCTTGTTAACTGAAATATGTCAACCCAGGATATGTTTTTTGTGCTTAAAAGTTCATCCTGAGAAATGCTCAGTGCTACACTGGGATCCCAAACACCCAATGTAGTCGCTGACCAGCTAATAAAGACTTTCTATTGGCTTAAACCCATGTCCAAGAAGTCTTCTCTGGGGAATGCCACACAACAAAGGTCTCTGATAATTCCACAGGCTCTTGCTGGAATGTAAAACTTTCTCTATTCTCAAACTCTGTAAGATGCAAGTGAGAAAGAAAAGAAAAAAACAAAAAACCCAAGCAATAAAGAGGTTGGCTTGAGACTTATAACAGGGGAAAAACTTAAGAGTTTGATGATATGTATAGACAGGATATGTATTTTCATTTACAATCCTAGGCCACGTATGCCATTTGGATTGAACTCTTCCTTATAGAAATGAAATAAGAGACAGTCAGGAGATGAAAGAGGTGTTGAGAAGGATATAATTTTTGGTAGGAAAGAAAATAATATTTCAGATAAGTATGGGTTTTATATAATAAAATGAGATTTTGTCCTGAAAGATAAAAGATGAAGACAAGGGGCTGGAGAGATGGCTCAGAGGTTAAGAGCACTGGCTGCTCTTCCAGAGGTCCTGAGTTCAATTCCCAGCAACCACATGGTGGCTCACAACCACCTGTAATGAGATCTGGTGCCCTCTACTGGCCTGCAGTTATATGTGCTGTATACATAATAAATAAATAAATCTAAAAAAAAAAAAAAAAAGATGAAGACAAAATAAAAAATTCAAAGCCTTAACACTAAGTTACAGAAGGACTGAGTGAGTTGAGTACAAGATCTGTGGGTAGGATTTTAAAACGATGAATGTTTGATGATTAAAGTTTATTAAAATCTCTAGATATCATGGTAACATTTACAGTAACTTCTAGAAAAAAACATTTGCAGGAATTTTTAGAAAAAAAGAATATATGTCTAGTCTAATCAAGATAACTCCTGGAGTTGGGAATAACTGCTTGGGGAAACTGAGTCATGGCAAAAAATCAAGACTTACTTAAAATTTTGTTTTCTAAGCTTTATCTAAATGTTACACAGAACCTAAAATTACAAAGCTAAACAAAACTAAAAAAGGCGGGTGTAGGGTGGTGCACATCTTTAATCCCAGTACTTGGAGGCAGAGAAAGGCAGATCTCTGAATTCCAGGCCAGCTTGGTCTGCAGAGCAAGTTCCAGGTCAGCCGGGGCTACAGAGAAACTCTGTCTCAAAAAACCAAACTATAAAATAAAATAAATCACAGAGCTAGTAAAGCAGTCTTGGGGGTGTTTACCAAAATTTGGATGCTTACACCAATGAGGATAAGAGGCTCAAACAGGACAACCAAAATTTGGGCCCTTGCCCTCCATGGTCAGCTAGGACCCAGATGTGGTGGTTTGAATGTAATTGGCCCCCAGTAAGACCATAGGGAGTGGCACTATTAAGAGGTGTGGCCTTGTTGGAGGAAGTGTGTCACTGTGGAGGTGGGCTTTGAGGTTTCCTATACACTCAAGCCATGCCCAGTAAGACAGACCACTTCCTGCTGCCCGTGGGTCAAGATGTAGGAACTCTCAGCTCCTTCTCCAGCACCATGTCTGCCTGCATGCTGCCTTGCTTCCCACCATGACAATAATGGACTAAGCCTCTGAACTGTAAGTCACCCCAATTAAATGTTTTCCTTTATAAGAGTTGCTGTGGTCGGGGCTGGAGAGAGATGGCTCAGTGGTTAAGAGCACTGGCTTCTCTTCCAGAGGACCTGAGTTCAATTCCCAGCAACCACATGGTGGCTCACAACCATCTAGTGTGGGATCTGATGCCCTCTTCTGTCATAAAGTCAACAGAGCTCTCGTATACATAAAATAAATAAATCTTAAAACAAACAAAAAATAGTTGCCGTGGTCACGGTGTCTCTTCACAGCAACAGAAACCCTAACTAAGACAACAGTGAACACTGGGACCACTTCTAATGGGTTTTCTTTCTTTCTCTTTCTCTTATTTATTTATTTTTTAGTTTTATTTACTTGTTTGCTTAAGTTTGTTTATTTTTGGAGACAGGGTCTGACTATGTAGCCTTGGCTGGCCTGGAGCTTGCTACTTAGACCAGGTTGACCTCAAGCTCACAGAGATCTGCCTGCCTCTGCCTCCCAGGTGCATGGCCGCCATGCCCAGCTCACCTATCTTCTTGATCAGAGAGGCCATAGAGTCTCCAGAGAATAGACTGAAGCCAGTGCACATCCTACAGGAAGGAAAGTCAATGGAGAGGGACAAAGGAAGTCGTGTGTTCAGCAGGATCCTGACCTATCCCTGTAGACAGCACAACTATCAGAGAAAAACTAAGAGTCAGGAGGCTCCTCTCAACACATTCCCTTAGCTGGGCACGCCATTAATCCCAGCAGTCAGGAGGCAGAGGCAGGCACATCTCTGTAAGCTCGAGGCCAGCCTGGTCCACAAAGTGAGTTCTAGGACAGCCAAGGGCTATGCTATTACACAGAGAAACCCTGTCTCAAACAAACAACAACAACAACAACAAAAGCCACACAACCAACACACACACACACATACACACACACACACACACACACACACACACACACACACACACACATTCAGGACTAAAAGTATGGCAGCTGTCATAGTCACAGATCATTTTCCAAACCATACAGAAGACAGTGCCAGTCAAATCCCAGCTCTACACATGCTTTGGGCAGGTAAGGCTCTAAGTAACATAACTCTCCTTACTTAAATCCCTGCCTCATGTACCTGGCTGTAGGTACATTGTACTCCTCAGGTCTCTCTGCCTGGCCTGTCTCCCTCCCCCACCAACTCATTATAGGGGTCCAGGAGTCTGTCCCCTGTAAGAATCCCACAGGCCTATATGGCTGTTCCCTTAACTTTCTGTCCTAGGGAGATAACAAGCAGAAATGGCATTGGGTACTCACAGCGAGGCGTATGCAAACTGCTCCCTCTCCCAACCCTTTTTATCCCACAGAATGGGTCTTCAGAATCTCACCACCTTTGGGATCCTCTTGCCCTTACTATTCCTAAACTCTAGGGCAGAAGAGTGAGTAGAAGGGGTGAGTCCCCACTGTGGAGGGTGAGGGATATCCTGTGTTTGATTCTCCTCCAGTCCAAGTCCCTTATAGAGGTACCACCTCTCTCTGGAGGTGCAAGAGAAGGTCCCAGGCCCTCACTCAATGTCCATCCACCAAGGCTCCCAGGGAGGTGGGTGACTGTGGACTAATCACACCATCAGTGAAGCCAGAAGCCACACTCAATGTCCATCCACCACGTCTCCCAGGGAGGTAGGCCAGAAGCCACTCACAGGTTTGAAAAAGACTTTAATTGGCTTTTATCTCCAGAACTCTCTACCCATGCCTGGCTCTAGGGGTCCTGGACTAGTCCCTCCAGTTTGAGGGTTCAGACCAGGCAGAGAATGTGCAAGCAGATGCTAGGTCTCCCGCATAAGGTGGAGAATCTCCCTGGCAAGGAAGCCCAGGGGCTGGTGCCTCCCTCCTGCCAGAAGCATGCAGAGGGTCACAATGCTGTTCTTTTCCATGGGGAACACCAGGACTTGCTTCTCTCATCGGTGGGCTGTGGGCTGCAGGCAAGTGGGCATCACCCTAGGAGTCACTGCAGCGGAGGTGAGGAATGGGGACCCGGCATTGGTGCCGACAGCGAGGAATGGTCAAACAGCGGGTTGCGCACCTCCATCTCCCCTGTCTGTGAAGACACTGGGTCAAGCTCCTGGCAGCAAGGCCTGAGACAGCAAGATGAGGAGACGCCCTAGCCCATAAGCCCGTCCACACCCCCAGAGCACTCACCGGTGCCAGGCCTGGGCACTCATACACCGTGAAGTCGCCATCTTCATTCTCCTCATCAGAGGAGGCTGACTCCAGTTCCTTTGGAGTTTCCTTATGCCTAGTGAGGGTGAGACAGCTGGGTCCCCTGCGCACTCTCCAGGGGACAGGGGCCCAGAGGTAGGTGCTCAATCTACTGTTGCCCTGGGTGTGGGCTGGGATAGGAGTGGGAGGGGGGCTAGGAAGTAAGAGGTTGGGTGCAGGTGGGGAAGGGCTACCAGGTGAGGTGTGGGTGGGGCGAAGGCGCAGGGGGAAAGTGGCTGCTTTTTCAGGCTAGGGACGCTCACCGCTCCAGGCACAGCATCTGCTGTCTCTGGTGCTGGTAGTGATACATCTCAGCGCTGTGCGCCAGCCGCTGATCCCCAGGCTGTGGAAGGGGGCGGAAATGTCAAGCAAACGCTGGGGCGCACCGAATAAGAGCGAGCCTGGTGGGGGAGGAGCCACGCACCGAGATTCGCGGTGTTGAAGGTGAAGTGGGCGCCTTGGATGTGGCAGCATAGTCGGCCTTCTGAGTCAGGCGAATCTCTCGCTGTAGCCTGAAAGGGTTTGGGGTTGAGAGGGTTGTTATGGAGCTGAAGGTCAGACCCCACCCACCAGCTGGGGTCAGCGACTCACCTACACCAGCAGAGGGCTGCCACAGCCAGGGCGGCTGTGCTCGCCAAGCAGAAAGCCAGGATCAGCACTGTGGGAGAGAGGGGCATTGTGAGGAGCCATCTGAGGAGGGTCCTTAGTCTGCCTCCCATCCCATCCCCTTTGTGCCTCCTCCTTCGACCCCGCCACATGCCTGTCCCTTACTGCCAACCTGGACCTACCAAGGGTGAGGCCATTTCCACGTCCGCCCTGGGGCTCCAGCGGGGACATGTGCACAGGCCCAGAAGATACAGGGGAGCCCAAGGAGGCGTGGGGCGTGGGCTGGGAGGTTCCATGAGTGGAGGGGAGGCCGGGCTCCAGTCCTTGACCCCACTGTGAGAATCCCAGAGTAGCTGCTGAGAGGCAGGCACATAAAGTCAGCGGGCCTTGACCTTTACTCAAAGAAGCAGGGTCAGGGAAGCGAGCAAAGGGGCAGAGGGTGAGGATGAGGGGTGGGGGGTCCTCACCAGGCTCCAGGAGCTTCTGTGCAGCCTCAGGCAAGGGCTGTGCTGTAAGCCTTGAGTGCCCAGCCTCCTTCTCCTTCAGTGCTAGTTCCTGGGCCAGAGAATCGATCTCCTCTTCCAGTCTGGGCTGGGGCAGGTCCTCCCCTGAGGAGTGTGAGGGGCCATCATAGAGAGAGGCCCCAGACCCTTTAGACAACACCTGCAGCAGGCAGTCTCCTGAGATGGATGGAGGGACCCATCCAAAGTTTCACCATCCTGGGTTACCATGGTGACAGGTGAGGGCGCTTCTTTAAGCACCAGGGGATGGGGGGTGGGAGGTGGAGAAAAAGGTCAGAGGGATGTGCAGAGGCCCGCAAGAGGAGAAAGGAACGGAATCTCTTATCCTAGCTAGTGTGCCCAAAGAGCTAGGCAGAGCACTAAGACAATCCATTCCCTACCTTGACCACCCCCAGGCACCTTCTCTGCCCAAGAGGAGAAAGGAAATCCTGAAGGAACGTAGAGAAGCCAAAGTATACCCAAGTATCTAGGCTACTCCCAGTCCCCGCCATCAGAAAGGGCGCCTGTGGGGGTGGGCAGGTGGCCGGCCCCGATTGGTTCTCACTTTGTACCTCCCACGTGGGACCCCAATCTCCAGCAGTCCTCTGGCCTTTTCTCAGGGCCCCTCTTTACCACTTCTTCCCAGGAATCCTGGCTGGCCACATCCCCAGCACCTCTCAGGTAAAGCCCTCATCACCTGAAGGGACATCCAGATAGACGGAAGGACAGCTGTCACTAGCACGGGGCTGGTACTTCCAAACATGCTGTGTGGAGTGTACAGGGTAAGTGAGTAAAGGAGGGAGCAGGTGGCTTAGAGCGTGCCAACATAGACACCTGGAACAGCCCTAACGTTCTGACCTCTCCTCTTCCTGAGGTCATCCTTTACCCTAGGAGGACTCAACGGCCAGAGGCCTCAGCCTAGTTCCAGCACTGGGCCAGCACCATCTTGAAAGGGTAAAAGGGCTTGTCATTCCTAGAGTGACAAGAGTTCCAGTCTGGTCTTGGACCTGAGTTCTCCACAAAGCTCAGGAGGATGGGCCCGCAGGGCAAGGCAGGAAGGGAGGGAAGGTATCTCACCCATCCATTTCCCCTGAATCTATACTCTGGCATACCAGAAGACTGGTGCATCCTGGGCACACAGAGCCCTTGCTGGTCCTCCCGGAAGGACTGAAGGCATGGTCCACAGGCATGTGCGCCCGGTGGGCATCTGGCCCGCCTCTTCAGGGCACAGTCCAGGCTTCCAGGACAGGTGGGAGCATCTGAGGAAGAAGTAGAGGCATGGCCCATCACAGCCCGCTTGGCTGAGTCTCAGGGCAACAGCAGCCCTGCTTAGAAACCCCTCCTTCCACAGAGCTGGCCAGGCCTGTCTCCGGCCATTGTTCTGGGCAGGCCCTGCCTTCCTGCTGCCAAGTCTCAGAATCAGGAAGCCAACAGTGACGAGTCTTTGGAGAACTACCCTGCCCCATCCATTCCTCCCATTCCTGCTTCCAGGCCTAAGCCTCGCCCTTAAAGAAGAACTGACCCTAACGGTCCAGTCAGCCTCCAGAAAAGGACTGTACAGTCCTCCAAGGCTGGCTTTTGACCTTTGTGTGGCTCAGAGTGAGCCAGGACCTTTCATCCAGATTGCTACTGAGGACAGAGCTCTATTCTTTCTTTGGCTCAGGAGCAGCAAAGGATGCTGGGTAGCCATTTCTCCTAAACACCGGGTGTTCTCCCTAGACACCATCACATAATCCTACAACCCTAGAGTATAGTCTAGCAGGCCACAGAACAAATGCTCAGTCCAGAAGACAGTGGCTCTCCCTGCCTAGCCTTTGTCTTTAGAGCAGAGGGAAGCCACTGGGATTTGGGAGACCAGCTCAGATGGAGCTAGCTAGATACAATGAGGGCATTGAGAGGCCTGGGCTGGTCAGCACTGGGGATGCCAGTCTAGGTCATAGTTCCCAGTCACATTTTTTTGTCTTCCTCGTTTGGGGCCCAGAGCATGATATTCTGCTTATACATGTCAATTAGTACCATGCTGATGGAGGTAGATAGAACAGTGACCCTCATGCCTCAGTTTCTCCTGTGGGGTGCATAAGTTCAGTTGCTTCAAAACTAAGGAATATTTCCAACCTGGGACCCTGGTCCCTGTCCCAGGAAGCCAGCAGAGCCAAGGGAATACCCAGCAGGACATCAACCTTGCTTGGTGAGTGTCTCTGGTCAATTGAGTCCTTCCTCTCCTTAGCCCAGCCACCACGGCACACGGCACACCGCAGGCAATGCCAGTCGGTCCCCCTGGGATGTGGAGGACATTCTGCAGCCTTTGGCTTAGTTTCCTTTTGTAATCTGACACTCTACATCTACTGGAAAGAAGTTCCAGCAGCCCTGATGGCAGGTGGGACACTGAATCCCAGGCCAGGCCCTTCTATCCTCCATAGGCTGTATCACCAGACTCCAGTGACAGCGATCTGGGCTTGGGGCTTGGAATAGTTAAACATTAAACCTGTGCCAGGAGGCTTACATGGACTCCACCCACCAGCTAGGCTCCAGGGAGCCAGATAGTCCCTGCCCCTGGTGCTGATAACCTAGTCAGATCTATACTAGAGGTGTGTAGCACAAGGCTGGTTTGGGCCTGCAGGACCTCCCTAGCCCACCAGCTTAATGTTTAATCTTGGATAGAAAGACCCACTCCAGCCTGGGTGTGATGAGGAAGTCCCAGGAACAATGGTAACTGGAGAGTAACTGGTATTCTACCCATGCTGGGCTACTGGCCCTCCTGGCCACTAGGTGTGGTAAGGGGATGCTTAGGGATGGACGGGTCAAGCTAGGTCTCTGTATTCAGCTACCGTGGCCAACGAGCAGAGGCCAGCACCTGCTCAAGAAGGGGTTCAGCACCGACCCTGTAGTCCCATTCCTGAGGGGGCTCCACCGGGGAGGCAGGCTCTTCAGCAGGTGGCCTGAACTACCTCTGGCAAGGCCTGGTCTGGCCCTCCACCCTCCCCAAGAGTCTCTTCCAGTCACACCAACCTTCAGTCCAGGGTTGTTTGCCCGGGAGGAGGCCTGCCCAGCTCTTAAGGCCCCACACGCAAAACAATCTCGTTAGAGTCCCATTTGTGCCACAAACCAGTCACCTCTTAGTGCCTCCGTTTCCTCATCTGTAAGCTGGGCTCAAAGCACCTCCCGTTCAGAGCTCTAGAACTCAATGAGCATATGGGCACCCTCTCCCACCTCACTCCCTTCAGGGAGATATGATTTGGATCCTGTAGCTTCAGGACCCATCTGGCAAGAATGTTTTCCCAGACTGGGCTCACACTCTTTTGAAGGGTCAACATACAGACCTCAGTCCAGAAGACAGGGTGGCACTGTGCCCTCCAGGGCAGGGGATGGGGGCAGCTTGACCCCTCTAAATTGTAACAAGACCCTAATGGGCCTGGAACTCTTAGACTCTGCCATGGGAACCCACCCCAAGACAAGGCTGACAGCAGCAAAGGCCCACAGACACCGGGAACAACCCTGCCGACTGGAAACGGCAGAGACACAGAAACAAAGACACAGGATCCCCTCTAAGGGCCACCGGGAACCAGATGGCTGCAGACGCCCAGAAAGACATCCGGAGACACACGCCGAATTGACTCAGGGACCCAGAAACAAAGACCAGAAGCTCATGAAATCTACGTTCGCCTCCAGGAACCTGAGAGAAGACTCATCCAACCTGGCCTTCAACGGGCCTGACCTGTTTACCCAATCCATGCCCAGCGGACCGGACCTGCCTGGCCTGCGGGCCCGGGTGAGGCCAAGGCGGTGGCAGGGAGGACGAGGGTGGTGCCGGGGGTTAGGATTCCCCGCCCGGCGATCCCGGCCCCGAAGCGCCCCGCAGCCTGCGCCCAGAGCGATAGCTCACCCGGGCGGCGGGCGGTGGCACTGTTCAGGGCCGCTCCGAGGATGAGGCCGGAGAGCAGCAGCCGCAGCAGCCGCAGGTGCCGCGAGGAAGGTGGAGGGACCGGCGTCGCCATGCTTCAGCGCCGCCACCCGGGCAGCATGGCACCCCGCGCCCCCGGGCTCAGCACCGGCTCCGGGAACCGTGACTGGAGAAGCCGGGAAGCGAGAGGGGGCGGAGGAGGAAGAGGAAAAGAGGAGGAGGCGGCGCTGACGCTGCGGCAAAGGATCCGGGATGCGATGGAGGATCAGCGGCCAGAGGAGTGGGTAGGGAGTGCGCCTGCGCGCGCTCCACCTGCGGGGGCGGGACATCTCCAGACTGAGCCCCCTCCCTCTGCGACCTGTTGAGGGTCCCCTTTCTACAGGCGACTAAGTGCCTCGGGCCCTCCAGCCTCTGCAGCAGGATACCTTCTCATTACCCAGAAATCTGGTTTAGGATTGACTAGGAGTGGGCGTCCCAGGATACATGCCTTCCTCTTAGTGGTCCGACTGCCAAACCGTAGACCCTATTAGAGCGGAGGGCCTTAGACTAGGCGAACACCAGGAGCAAGCATTGGCTGTCCTGGAACTTGCTATGTAGACCAGGCTGGCTGTTGCAGGCTTGCAAAACGTATCTAAGGATAAACAGGTGCACAGAGACGCACAGGTGTACTCAGAGACGCCTCCAGGCTTTCTAAGCCGCGAAGTAAAGCAAACACAGCAGGCTCACAAGTAGATCGCTTCCGACGCCAGTTTCCGAGTGAGTCCACAAGGGGGCAAAAGTAAATTGACGTTGCTGCTGACAGGCGTCTGGGAGCTGTCCAAGGTGGTCACTGTTCCAGGTAATGGTTTTCAGTTCCCTTGAGTCACACAACATGGAGCATCCACGGTGCCTTGTATTCATTCTTCACTTCCAGTCCCCTGAGAACACACCCCATCCCATCCAGAGACCTCCCACTGACTCAGTCAAGAAAGCAAGGTTGAAGCTAAGAGTGGTGGTGGACTCCTTTAATCCCACCACTCGAGAGGCAGAAGTAGGAGGTTATCTGTGAGTTCGAGACCAGCTTCATCTACATATCAAGTTCCAGGACAGCCAGGGATATACAGTGAGACCCTGTCTTAAAAATCTAAAACAGATACCGGGCGGTGGTGGCGCAGGCCTTTAATCCCAGCACTTGGGAGGCAGAGGCAGGCAGATCTCTGTGAGTTCGAGGCCAGCCTGGTCTACAAAGCAAGTTCCAGGATAGTCAGAACTCTTACACAGAGAAACCTTGTCTCAACCCCCCCCACACACACAAATATAAAACAGAAAAAAAAATCTTGGCAGGTGCTGGTGGCACACGCCTTTAGTCCCAGCACTCAGAAGGCAGAGGCAGGTGGATCTCTGTGAGTTCGAGGTCAGGCTGGTCTACAGATCAAGCTCCAGCACAGCCAAAGCTGCATAGAGAAATCCTGTCTCAAAAAACAAAACAACAAAAACGTAAAACAGAAAGACAAGAAGATTGAGGTCCCCAACCCTGTGCTTCTCTTGGTCCCTCGGGCTCACAATGTCAAAGTGCAGACTTGCTGTTGTAGGTCTACAAAATGCATCAAAGAATGACGCTGTGTGCGCCTGTGCACCCCCAACCCAGCCCTCAAAACCCTGACTGAACAGAGCTTGTGTCTGAACTCATTTCCCATGAAAGAGGCAGGGGAGAAGTAGCATACCCAGGCCATTCTTTTCTCCTTAGAGAACCCAGAAACTTAGGTGTGGAATGCAGGGCTGTTGACACTTCCGGAGTCTCTGCAGTTGAAGGGGGGAATCGGCAACCTCGGGGTGCATCCTCAACCCCTACCTATGTCACCAAGGGGGACCTGAGGTTTGTCAGGGTTTTGTCAGTCAAAGAGGGCTCAGACTCAGGGACCGCCTGGACCAGTGTAGAGGAGTGCCTTCATCGCCCCAGGTCTGGTCCAGAAAGGAAGGAAGCAGGAAAAGTCAGTATCTTGGAACCAGGCTAGCGCTGAATAACCAACACAGCTGGAAGGAGGACCAGCATCAGAAGGGTGCCCCGCCCTATGAACACTTCACTGCTTTAGGAAAAATCTTTTATTACAAAATTTTTACAAGTAGGCATTGAACTGACTCCTAGCCTCTAGGCTCTGGTGGCTGCCTTTCTAAAGGCCCAGACTATGCACAGGAAGTTCCAGGGCCCTGAAGATCAGAACAAAGGTCCCTCTCTGAACGGACCTCACCCTGAGTCACAGGCTGAGACCTGACAGACACCCCAGGGAGAGAGAGAGGGGAGAAATACTTGAGAACTCGGGGCTGGAGAGGCCTGCAGGGGCCTACCAAGGCTTTCTGTGACTGTAGATGTCGATCCCCAGGCTGACTCAGTGTCAGAGGTGTCCTGGGGGTTGCGAGCAGGTCCCAGTGCACCCCTAGAGGGCGCCGGGGGACTTGGTGGAGCGCACCTGACGCAGGACCAGGACCAGTGCCGCCAAGAGCAGGACCGCGAAGAGCAGGAGGAGAGCGACCCAGGAGCTGAAGTGAGTTCCCTTACGTAGTCTCGGAAGGTCAGCCGGAATCAGGTTGGTCAAATTCAGCATGTAGCCCAGCGCCCAGCCGACAGCGGTGTCTGCGGCCTAAGAGGGGGCGTGGCATCAGCTTCCAAGAGGCCGCGCCCCGAATCCTCCGGCCCCACCCGTCACCCACCTTCTTTTGGAAGACCACTCCGCTGAAAGAGCGCTCATCGAAGCGATAGCCGCGGCTTAGTAGCTGTTGTATGAACATGGCTCCGGCGCAGTAGTCAGCCAGGCGGGCCTGCTGCCCTGGCACTCGAGCCTGGAGCTAAGAAGAAAGCAAGACATCGTTAGATTAAGAACCACGAGGAACTACGGCCCGCGGGGTAAGACGCCCTCCCTACAGCTCAGGCCGGAAATACACAGAAAGACCTAGTCCAAGACGCCCTTCCCAGGCAGACACTCCTCTGGGATAAACCACATGACTGCTGGAAGGTCTTGTGTCCTTCCTTCCAACAGCCAGATGGAGAGGACAGCAAGGGTAGCCACTAGGAAGCAGGAGAGTAGCACCCTTGCATCATAATCAAAGGAACAGAGGGCCGGCCTCGAATGCTGCTCTCTGACTACTTGGCCCCACTTTTCTGAGGCCTTGAAGTGTGCCTAAGACTAGGAGGCCCCATTTCTCCAGATTTGGTGGCCACCTCACACTCCAGCTATCCAGAGCTCTCTATTCTTCCTTACCTGTAACTAGTATTCAGCCCGCAGCCAGAACCAGAAATCTGGTGGCATCTTCAACTCCTCCAGGCATATCCCAAGCCCTGCTGAGTCTCTCCTGAGTATTCTTTTCCCACTGGTGAGACATTCTTTGCCATACTCTGTCCTAGACACCTGCCTTTCTGTCCCTGCCTGCTTTGAGCTCCCTGTCACCACAGAGCCTTTGCAATCCCACTTGCTCTCCAGCCCCCCTGGGGCGGGAGAGATGGCTCAGAGGTTAAGAGCACTGGCTGCTCTTCCAGAGGACCCAGGTTCAATTCCCAGCACCCACATGGCAGCTCACAACTGTCTGTAACTCAGGTTCCAGTGGATCTGACACCCTCACAAAGTCATACAGGTCAAACACCAATGCATATAAAAATTAGTGAATTGATTCATTAATTAAAAAAAAAGATCAGACCACTGAATTTCTAGCTTACCCAGTCCCAAGCTCCCCCTCTGGACAGTTCTTGAGTCTACCTATGACAGTCAGCAGTCTGAAATGACTGGGTCTCTCTATACGTAGAGCAAATGAATGGCCCAGCCTCCTGCCCAGTCATGGAGAATATGGGGGACAGGCCTCACCTCAGCCCAGGTCTGGTTGCAGACGATCTCCGTGGCTGCCTCCAGCTGCTGCAGGGTTCCCACAGGCAGCTCCATCACCGTCCTCAGGAAGTCCACAGTGTAGTAGAAAGCAGAAAAGGCCTGTGGGAGAAGGGATTGTGCAGTCATACTCCTACAAGACCCCAGATGCTTAATGCCTTCAGCCCCCACAGCCCTCTACCCAGACTCACTATGAAGTTCCCAGTCACAGGGGGCTGGAAGACCCCGTTGAAGGAGCATTGGGAAAAGGGGCAGGAGGAGAAGTTGAAGAGCCCAGAGACCAGGTCACGGCAGAGGGCAGGGCTGCTGGTCCCTGCGACTCTGACAAGGGTACTGCCATTGAAGGTCCGAGGACGCTGGCCCACAGTGCATGGTGACTGGTAGACTTCCCGGAGCAGCACTTGGGTAGAGTAGCCCTTCGGCCAGCAGGGGTGGAAGTGATGGGTCTGGGGAGTTAACCAGAGTACAGATAGAATTCTCTACTGTAGTTGTTGCCTTCCACCCCACCCCAGAGAAGCAGCTTGATGAACTGTCCATAGATCCAACTTGGGAAACACCCCTTTCGTGTTCGTGAACCATCATGGCTAACCATTACCTGCTGAGCCGGGTATTCAAGGTTCTGTGAGATGGCCTTTGGCTCTCCTTACACTAGACCCCTATTCCTGACCCTTTATCCCATTGGATTCCTCCCCACCTGTCTTCAAGCTGAGGCACACCCAGCTGGAGAAGCACTGGTCAGGTGATCTGGTGGTTGAGGCTGAACGGGGACATCACCATGGAGGTCTGACCCACTGTGGGCCTCTGTACAGACATGTGTACAGTCATGTGTGCATCCACGTAAAAGGGGGCCTCTCTTACGGTCCCTGAGGTCAGTATTAGCTGCTTCCCTGGCTCTGCCCTGTGGCCTTTGGTCCCTTCTTCCTCCCTTCCTTAGGAGGCACCAGTGTGGTATGGTGGTTGAGGTTGGAGAGGCACCTGGAGGGCACTGGCCAGCAGCCTCTGAAGAACCTGGTCTCGGCCATAGCAGAGGAAGCTGTGGGTGTAGACACGGTAGTGCTGGCCATAGAGCCGCAGATGGACCTCACTGTCGGGGTCTTCAGATGGGCTGGTTGTCTCAAAGGTGATCTGTGTTGAGGCACCCCCAAGGTCCATGGCCCCCAGAGTTCCCTTCCTCGGCCGGACCCACTGGCCCACCCAGCCATACTGTGGAGAGCAGAAATTGGGTTAAGGCAGTGGGCAGGCAAGGCCCGCAGGACCCCAGGCTCTTTGGGCCAGCTGCAGGGCCCACCTTGATGAAGTTCTCCAGCAGGTAATTGGCAGTCACCCAGCCAAACACCCCTTCATCCTGTCCCGAGAGGATTCGAGCACCACGGAAGTCAAAGGGGTACTGTGTGAGCGTCTCTGTCACTGCCTCAAGCACCCTGGCTGTGGCCTCTGGGCTGGTCAGGCTGTGGAATGGGGAGGACTCTGATGGAACTCATCCCCAGATGCCCTCTGCCAGGCATTCCTGAGAGCTTGCCCACGGAGGGGGTGTGAAGGGCTGTGAAGGCGGCTGGGCCAAGTCAGGGTATAGGTACTCACTTGAGTAGGCGCATGCCTGCTGTGGCTCCCAGGTAGAGCGGTGTGCTGGCATGTCTGTCTTTGGGCACATCCCGAAGTGCCTGTTCAAGACATTCAACCAGACTCTGGCCGGCCCTAGAAGGGTCATTTGCATAGCTGGAGATGCCCCCACCTAGAGAGAGCAAAGAGTTGGACCCAGGCTTGGTAGATAGTTTCCAGGTGGGACATAGGCTGATGAGGCTGCTTAGACATACCCTCCCAGCTTAATCCCAGAGATAGTCAATTCAGAGACAAAGGGTCCAGGTGCCACCCAGAGTCTCTGAAGCTGCCGTCTGCCTGGTGGGTGTGGGCACAGGTGCCAGGAGAAAGACTCAGGCATTGTCAGCCTAGCCTAGCCTCCAAAGAACCTGCCTGGATACACGCTTAGATCCTCAGCGCCCCACCTGCCTTGTCTATAGTGTAGAGACCTGTCTTGGGCCATTAAACCCCAATGATTCCACCTGCTCCCCAGGACTTCTGTTCCAGAACATAAGGTACCCACAGCCCCTCCCAGGTCCAGAGAACCCAGCCTCTCTTTTTGAACTCCTGCCTCGAGTAAGCCCCACCTAGCAGCAAGCAGAAGAGAATGACTGTTTGGGCCTGTGAAGCTAAGACTGAACAATAACCCAAGACTGTGCTCACCTTGAACATCACAAGAGCTGTGCTGACCCACAATGCCTGTGTCGTTCTCTTTGTCCGCTGGCCACTTGTAGACAAACATGGATGTGTGCGAAGAGCCAGCATCCAGAACGATGCCGTACTGTGGGTGGGAGTGCTAAGTCAGCCTGAGGGATGGACGTAGGGGCTCCCTTTAGCCTTCCAATTCCCATTCCCACCAGTTGTGTATCAAGGTACACGTTGAAGCTCAGAGACAGTCAAGGGCATTCACAGTGATAGAGCCTGAACGAAAGGAGGCTGACCAGGAGTTCCTGGGGTGACCCCCCCTCAACTGCCTGAGGATGGCACTGCCTATGAGCACCAGAAAGTAAACTTCCTGGCAAGGACAACTGAGGGGCCAGGGACAGAGGGTCCCAAGAGCACATCGGGAACTTTGCCTTGGGGACACAAGGTCCTCAGTTCAGGGGGACCACACCCAAGAGCTACTCTTCCTTCTTTCTCCGCTCTACCTGTATCTGCAGAGACCTTTGCCTAACCTGAGGTTGTGAAGTAAGGGCCGCTGGGAAAGAAGGTGGCTGAGGCTGAGTGTAGGTCTCCAATCCACACCCCTCCCCGAGCCTAAACGCCAGGGAGAGTCTGGTTTTGCAGAGCTGAGCGGGGCGCTGGATGGGCCTTCTTTACAGGATAGCCTGCTCCAGGGGCCTGGGCTCCAGCTGAGGGAGCCTGGCTGGACACCAGCCTGGGGCATGTGCCAGTTCTAGCCTGGGAAAGGGCTGCTCCAGTCCTCCCGCACACCAGGGAACTCCTCCAGAGCCAGCCAGATACAATGATCCAACTCCCACACCCCACAGCCCATCCCGCATAGCTACAGAGCTCTTCCCCTTCCATCCTGGGTCCCTGGGGCTGGGATGTCCACTCTCCACACAAACTCAGCACAAGATCAACAAAAGGTTAGTTGCCAGCTTCTAGCCTGAGGGTTGGTGACGGAGACCCCTTTAGACCAGCGAGCGTCCTTCAAGTGTCACTGTTCAGACATTGGTCTGAGAGGGGTTGGAGGCCCCTAGTGTGTGCTGTCCCCCTATCTGGAGCTGAATCTAGAACCAATGCTCTTCTATAACGGCGCGCTCTGGGTGTTGCCCGGAAATCGCGCTGGACTAGGGGCGGGGGTTCTTGCCACAGCTAGGGGAGATGGGAACCGCATGAAGGGAGCGGGAAGACAGCTCCTCCGGGGAATTGGCAGCTCCATCGCGAAGCCGCAACAGAGGAATTCCCACGAACTTGGCCTCCAGTGCCGTGGAGCTCCGGAAGCGTCGCTGTCACCCCGCGGACTCAGTAAAATCAAGCGCGGAACCTAGGACCCGGCTGGAGGTACAGCGCGGGTTGGTCCCGCGCTGACGCGGGAGCCCAAGGCGTTCCGGCTGCGCGCTCCTAGATTCCCCGACAGCTCCCCGTCCCCGTCTCCCCCACCCCCGCCCCCCTAGTCCCCAGCCAGCTGCTTCCCAGACGAGCGCCTCGGTGGGCGCGTGCACCTTGAGGGCGGGCGGCTCCCGGACGTCTTGGGTAGGAACGCACAGCAGCAGGAGGCCGGCGAGACCCACCGCAGCCAGCAGCAGGGGTGGCAGCAGTGACAGCAACTTTCCGGCCATGGGAGCGCGCCGGAGAACACAGCAGGGACCCGGGACAGCGAGCAGCGGGGAGGCCTGGGTGGCCGGTGGCCCAGGGTTAGGTGCCGGGGCGGGGCTGCAGGAGGAGGCCCGCCCACATGAAGGCCCACCCACCGCGGGACCAGCCCAAAGTCGGCCCTGCCCCTTCCGAAGGCGCGCAGGTGACTGAAGAGGTGCGGGTGACTCAGCCGCACCACCCCTTCTCTCTCAGGCTCTTGGCTGAATCTCCCCACAGCTCTCAGCCACGGTCCTCCTTCCCGGGCAAAGAGTGTGGCCAGCTCGGTCCTGGGGAGTCGTGAGAGAAGGCTACCTGGTGTTGGGGATTGGCTGGACTGGTTCCTAGGCAGCCTTGCTTGGAGAATGCTGCGCCCTCGGAGCCAAATTTGTCCCTGGCCTGGGAAAAGCAAGCCGGACCTCTTCCGCCGAGAGAACTAAGTTTCAACTACTAAGTCTTGGCTGGTGGCTCAGAAGGTCCTAGGTGCTCAGCATCTGCTTGTGGAGCAGGCACCAGGGGCAGGGACGACTCCCGGGGCTAATGAGCGCCAAGTGGCTCTGAACTGAAAAGGGCAGGCATGACCTGCCATCACACAAGCCCAGAAGGGAAATTGAGGGCAGAGGGAGCCTGTTTCTGAGTTTTATCTCAGGGCCCTGGCCCGGGAGAGAGGCACAGAAGCCTAAACTGAGGAGGCTACAGTTGCTCACAGGTGACATCCTACAGGAAAAGTGTCCCAAAGCAAGCTTGGGTGCGGGGCAGCAAGAAGTTCCTGGACCCTGGCTGGGGCCTGGGAAGGCTCTGTGCTGACTCTGACCTAACCCTACCCCTCCCACTGACCCAGTACTCAGGGCTTCCTGGCCAGGGGCCATGCCACTTCATGCCCTTACAAGATGGGAATTCCAGCAACACAAAGAATCCCATCCATGGGGCAGCAGGGAGCCATGTGGTGAGACCACCAGGAAGCAGGGCTGCTGGAGCTAAAGAGTGGCCTTTGCTGCAGGCATCTGGGCGATGCCTTGGCTGCTGAACCGGCGAAGACAATAGGGCTGGGATCGCTGCCCTGGCTGAGGGTCTGGTGTTTCAGGCCCAGCAAAGGCGCCTTTCTTCCAGCTCAGGACCCCAGAGGGGAGGAACCCGGGAGGTGGCTCAATCTCTTCCAAGTCCAGTTTGTGGGGCTCCAGAAGGGAATCTCTGGGTGTGGTCAGCAAAGGGCACCAGGCTCCAGTTTCCTGCTAGCTCTCCTCATTCCATGTTCCCCCCAAGTTCTTTTTTCCACCCCTGAAAGGCCAGAGGCAGAGGCACCAGAGGCCAGGAAAGGAGGGGACACTACATGAAAGGCTATGGTTATGC
>CABHPP010123113.1:0-30823 GCA_902168425.1 Peromyscus attwateri
TATAAGAGGGGCGGCAGGTGGGGGAATGGTTGGAGAATCTTAGAAACCCTTGGAAACAGAAACCCATGAGGAAGGCCACTGAGCTGAAGGTATGGATTTAGAAACTGCATTCAAATCTTGTGACTACCACCATTTCTGACATGATCTTAGCAACAGGGCCAGACTGTAGCAAAATATCTAGTAGGAAAATGGTGATATAATTAGCTTATACATTTAGGTAAGTCCTTCCTCTCTGCCTTCCAAACCATTGGAAATGAATTCCTCTAAATGCAAAACATGCAAAAAATAAAAATCGAAGTTTTTCTTTTGGGTGATTTAAATCTCTGCCTTGTGTTTCAAACATTTTAGATAAGCAGGATGTATTCAGGGGAAAGAAAAACAGGTAGCTGTCAATACACGACTCCTTTTGAACTTGGCCTATCTGGAAATTAGTCCTCTTTGTGCTTTACATAATTTTATGTTGCACAGCTAGATAAGTCCAATTATTCTCCTTTAGCTGAGGGAGTTGGTAAGAAACATGAGGCCTATGTGATTATGATAAGAAGCAGGGCATGTTTACCAGTTGTGACCTTTATCATACATGGTATCAAAATGCAATTTAGACACATGCACTCAGGGAGAAGGTCAGGCTAAAGATAAAGAGGGTGGTCTTCAAAGAAAGGCCTTTAAGTGATATTTAATTAAATTGGCTGCTTTATCTTACAAACCACGGAGTCTATCTTTTACCCTAAAGTTTCTAGGATTCTAACCACAGTGTAAATTTGGGTAGTTATGCTTTTAACATCAGTTTATCAAGTCACCACATGAAAATGATACTTTCGGATGCATTAGAAAGTGAATTTGATGACTAAATCATTAGACAGATTATTTAAATGCAGATTGTTAACACTGTACCTTCAGTCTTACTTAATCCTTTCAATAATCTCCTTTCTCTTCTGCACCAAGCAATCCACGGGTTTGGAAATAGGAAGCATTTATCTTTCACTCACTCAGTAAATATAAGTGTGTATATCATCGTAATTGTCATTTTGACTCACGTGTTATAAATAACAAACTTGTAGGATCTACAAAGCAAGTGACAAAATCAATCATTAGATGGTTAATGGTTTGTAATAAAATACATTTTTAGGGAGACATAGTACAACATAGAATTAATATTGTTCTATAAATTATTGCCTATAGGTCTTTCTCTGTCTCTCTCACGCACATGCATACACACACACACACACACACACACACACACACACACACACACACTTGTTTGTTAAGAATTCCTTTGCATTGATTTAGCTAAAGGGAAAAAATAACACCAAACCTTACCTTCAGCTGCTGCACCTATGTCAAATGTTTATAAAAACATTTCCGAATGGAATTGTGTCTTTGTTGCCGTGTTTGTATGCTTGTGTGGTATATGTTCGGCTTCAGTTAGTTTTAGATTATTTTCATCAGCAGAAGTGAGTTCTGTCTATTTCTCAGGCTGAAAGCATATTTTTTTTTGTTGACCTATGTTAAGGCTTCAAAATTTCACCTTCTTAATTCAGTCATGTTGAGCAAAATATAGAGTCTATATGAGAACTGCAGAATTAAGTCTATGGCTCAGAGACCCAGGAGAGTTCCTCAGAAACTCGTATCTACCTATGTGGTCTTGTTGTATGTGCTTTTAGAACCTTATGGAGTCTCATAGTACAAGTGCTCTAACTCTTGAAATACCACATTGTGGGCAGTTTTGCCAAATTATACAAAAAATTAAAAAAAAAACCCACAGCAATAGTTATAATCTCAAAATGTTTCAAGGCTACAGTAAACATGTGCTTAAATCTAATTTTAATTATTTTTGGGAGACAAATCATTTATGGGAAGAAAATTCTTACAAACTCTTGATTTACTTAAGCACCAAGATTAACTCTCACCCTTTTGCAAAATTTATAGAAAGGAGAACTGTCGTTGGCTCTGAGCAATGCTCCCGGGCAGCCCACAGCAATAGTTAGCACATTCTCCAAAGAATCTTGCCTCGAGTAATATTTAATGCAGAATCCTGAATCTGTCCAAAATCTTATCTTCAAATATATGGTCATTACTATTCTTTATTAATAAAATCTAGTATCATAGACACAGGAGTGAAAATCATTTTTGTTCAATCATTGTATATGAGGCATCTTTATCATATGTTGTGAATGGATGTTATCCCAAATGAGTGCCTCAATACTTAGGCTTTGTTTTCAAAATGTAATAGTTATGCCATAAGAAGAAGGAGAGCAACTGACTGCTTAGCATCACTGTTAGAATCCTAGTGTTGAGAGTCAGTTGACATCATGTGTACACATCTAAAAATTGCTTGGACATGTGTTTGAATCCAGGGGCCTCATACGGGATGATGTGTCAGAGAACTCCAAATAGGAGGAATAACCGGAGAGTCCAGATGTGTTTCCAGCTCAAGTTCTGTTGTGCTCAGGGCACTGTTTCCCCTTTCCTAAGACTCCAGTATGATGAACTATACGAACTTGGGCACTTATAGTAAGTCCTCTATTTTACAGTTTAAAAATTGTGGCTGATGTTTTAGGAATGACTACTCACATTCAAAACTGATTAGGTAGTGTTCCTAACATGATGCTGAAGAGAGACTTGATTTGTATCTTTTAGCCAACATCCTTATCCTTATTCCCAAATTGCAATTTCCAATCTCCTTAACCTTGTCTCCAGTGTCAGATACCACTTCCTGTGTTTTCATTCTGTGTGTGATCCCCTTCCTAACTATTGGTACATCCTATGTCTCACTACAGAGCACTTTTATTGATCCAGCATCTTCTCCACATGCTGAGAAGACAAGGAGTCTGATGTTCTCCTTAACTCTTACGTCCTTATCCTCTGCTCAAACTGTATAGAAATATTAATTCCAGCATGTCTAGTTCATGTGCTTCCATGAGCTATTTACAGAAGAGCTTCATGAGCATGTATTATGGTTATTTATAAGAACAAAAACTGGAAAGTTACATAGTTTCACTTTCATTAGTTTAAAATGTCTGCCTCTTGATGCAGAGATCCATGGCCAGGCGCCAGTCTGAGCTCTGGGAATCCAATTGATGAAAGAGAGGAGGGATTTTGCAGGCGGGCGATGTCCAGATCATGATGGGAAGACATGCAGAAATGACCGGCCACACTAGTGGGAGCCCATGAACTGTAGACTAGTGGCTGTGGAGCACCCACAGGACTGGACTAGGCTTGAACTGTTTGGGTGGCACCAAGGCAGGGGGATCGGGATCTGTCCCTGGTGCATAGGCAGGCTTTTGGGAATCTGGTGCCTGTGGTGTAACGCCTTGCACAGCCTTGGTGCAGTGGGTAAAGGCTTGGACCTGCCTAAACTCAGTGTGCTGGGCTCTGCTGACTCTCCATGGGAGACCTTGATTTGGGAGAGGTGGGGATGTGGGGTGCCTTGGAAGAGAGGGCTGGCGGGTGGGAGGATGGAGGATGGGGGATCTGTGGGTGGTATGTAGAGTGAGTAGAAAATGTCTTAATAAAAAAAATGAAAAAAAGAATTGTCAGTCATATGAATAAATAATGTATTTAAAAATAAAAAAGTCTGCCTCGTATATGATGTAATCATCTACAAGACCCTCAATTTACATATTAGTGATACAGAAAATAAAATGACTAAAATGAACAGCAGTACTACATGACATATGGCTATTATAGTTTTTGATGCACAGCTGTGCTACATTGCCCAGACTGGTCTTGAACTCTTGAGCTCAAGGATTCATATTGATCAGGTCTTGAAATCAGGGGTTCAAGGGTTAATAGAGCCCATCCTCCAGAGAACTGAGGCTATAGTTGCTTGCCACCATATTCAGCCATAATCTTTGAAAGCAGAAATTGGTAAATTGACATAAGCTTTCTTGTGAAAATTAACTTTTTATTGGAATCTGATAACACAATTGTGCAAACTCTTAAATTGTGTGCTTTTTTTTTATATGCCACCTGAAGATTATTAAGAGAAGGTTGGGATGGCTGGATCCATCATAGAAATGTGTTTACCAACTTTCTCCTCCCCTGCTTTTTTTGAATTCTTCAAAAGTTGTTTGAAATCAGTGAATCTGATCAGACTAGGTCTTACACGAATTTCAACTATATCAATTTTTCCTATTCTGCCACACTGTCTCACCTGAACAACACATCTGAAAACCACTGTATATGGGGTCACTCTTTGGGGGAATTATTTAATGTCAACTTCATCCTAAGCACTTTATGTGGATGAGCTGGCTCACTAAACCGCTTCATAACATTAGGTTCTTAAAGGGATTAGTTGTCACAGGATGCAGGACAAAGCCCCAGGAAAAATGAACGAAGGATAACATTTAGTGAAGGGAAAATAAGTTTGTGCGATTGACTCTGCTACCTAGAAGTTAAATGCCCACACAGAAAGTTGACATAAAGATGCTGTATACTTTAGGATCTTCATGAGGGTCAAGTTCAACACACAGGCAGGGACAGACTGGCATGTCAACATCCTACAAGAAAACTTAATCCTAAGCAATGAGAACCTTCGAATACTTAGTTTTGTATTTGCCACTTTAAACCTCATTCCAATGCTTTATTCTTTGAGAGTTTCCTATGTGTATATAATAAATTTTACTTGGTTTTCATTCCATTCCCTCCCAGCAATCCCTTCTTTTCGCCCTGTTACTTTTTTACTTATTTGTATGTGACTGCTTACTTTAATTAGCATTTCCACAGGCACAGGTGGGACATGCTTTCTAAGACTGAGGACCATGGAGGAAGAGGAAATAGTATGCATGCAGCAGAATGACATCTTCTGGAAATGGAATACCAGTGCCCTTACGAACCGGCTTTCAGCTGTGGTCATCTGTGCAAAACCCACACAGCATTGAGCAACTAACACTTTATGGTGGATAGAGACACAAAAGGAGAGGAAAAGGGACACCTATCCATGTTGAGTGTATAGACTGCAAACTGGACTTGTGTTTAATACAGAAAAGAACTTCCTCTTTCCCTGTCTTATTTTTTCCAGTGCTTTGGGCTGTTTTATTTGCTGTCTTCTACTGAGATCTAAACCAATAGAAGGGTGTTCTCTTGAAAAGATGGAGGTGTAGTTCAGTCTACAGTTATTGTCCATCATTCACAAGCCCTTAGGATCAATTCCTCGCACTTCCTAAATCCTTAAACCCAGATCACTGGTTACTCAATACTCCATGGATACAGGTAGGAGGAAATAACATTAATTCTCCTCTCCATATTGTTTCAATATGGCATATGAGTTAGTTGTAGTCTAACAACAGATTTTTGTACACTGGAATCCTGCTTCTGATACTTACTAACTGACCTTGACTAAATCATGTAATTACTGTCTGTCTGTTTCTTTACTTGTAAAAAGTGACTGAATCCATACATGTAAAAGGACTTGTTATAATGCTTATAAAGTGTTTTGCATTGTACCTGGTACATAGAACATTGGTGTATTCTCACATCATTATTGTCTGTGGAGTAACTCTGATATGTACAGAGACAAATCATTTGCCTAAAAATATGTTAAACTTATTTGTAAAAAGAAGACTATGTTTCTTCCCAATTTATGCCTCAATATTTTATTGGCTTTTTTCACTAATACAATAAGTAATAAAAATATTTCCATGTCCTAAGAGTAAAAATCAGCTGGAGTAGAGATAATAAGGCTGCCCATATGTAACATTTTAAAAGATCACTTTTCTTACGCAGTCATATTCCATTACTATTCTATAAGTACTTACTCTCATAATTTCAAACTTATATGAATAACCAATCAGAAAGAGAAAGTGTTGTTTAAAAGCAACAACAACAAAAGCCAGGCTAGTATATTCTAAGAAAAACTCTGCCATGAAGATGTGGCTATGCTCTTGATTATTCTAATACATAGATTTTCTTCAGAAGGTAATCGCACTCCCAATTACTGATGACTGTGTAGAAGCTTTCCTGCTTGAGAATCAAGGAAGTAGAAAAGAAATAATTTTCTATGGTGGAGTTGCATTGTCAGGACTCTGATCTATTAGAAGGTGGAGGAAGTGAGCAAGAGAGTGTTACCCTGACTTGACAAATAAGGCTAATGATCCATGATGATGCATAATACAAATCAGATCATTTCAGCAAAGTGGTGTTTGCAACCTTGTTTTGTAAGCAATGAGTATGCACTCCAGAAGTCAGCCAGCTTTAGAATTTTTAATTAATCAGAAATAGTAAGTGGATTTTAGGTGCTTACTTTCCTGTTGAAGCCTAGAGGAGAGTTAGTCATCAACAGAATTTCAGAGAAAGAGGAGTTTTCTGTACATAGGAAATTTTTATGCATGAAAAACCTTCATATATGACTTTAATGCTTTGAGCTAGGATCTAAAGTATTCATTTACATAATCTCATTTTTAAAGTGAACTACAAGATTCTAGTACATGAATGAAGGATTTTTAACAAAATACTGTACCATAATTATTCAAATAATTGAACCTTATCTAGAGAAGGAAAGCAAAGCTGTTCTAAGAAGGATTTCCTCCTTCCACTTGATTAGAATTATTCTCCAATCACAGTTTTGTTTTGTTTTTTCTCAGCAAAAATTTTTCTTGAAGAAAGTGCAAGTGGATTAGAGAATGGCCTTCTGGGCCTAGCATGAGCTTCTAAAACTATGGATAAGTCCAAGAACATATATCTCCACTACATTACAAAATAAATAAATAAATAAACCATCCACAGCTATTCAACAAGAAATGTCATGCTTTTTCTTATTAAATTATTTTAAAAAAACAAACAAACCAGTAAACTAGAAATAACCAGAACTTATTTTATTAAACACTTTCTCTACCATTTTGCTCTTATCCTTCTCTGTCATCACTCAGAAAGTACCCCTCCACAGCTACAGATGAGTGTGGTGCTGTCCTCCAATGGGGACCACATGCTGTTGATACCCCCAGGGATAATGTGAATATTGTCCTCACCCAGGAAGCTAAGACTGTCCCGTCATTCTTCATTATCAAATCCTCTGCTTTGTCTGGTATTGCTTTTCAGAGGAAAAAAAAATGTTAATAAAGATTAGAACCATCCCCCCTCTCCCCCCATCCCCCCATCCCCCCACCCCCTCACCCCTGTGACAGTTGTATAGCTTGGTCTGTTTGTGGAGGCCCTAGCAGTGGAATTGGTACTTGTCCCTGGCTCTTCAGCTTGATTTTAGGAACCCATTCTTCATACCCGAGTTTGCCTTGCCCAACCTTGATGCAGGGGGAGGAGCTTGGTCCCGTGCTTTGTGGACTCCTACAGGAGGCCTGCTCCTTTCTGGAGACAGAGGAGGAGTGGATAGGGAGAGAGGATAGAAGGGAAGTGGGAGGAGGGAACGGGAGAAAAGGAGGGAGGAGGAACTGTGGTCAGGATGTAAAATAAAAGAAAAACATTTTTTTTTTAAAAAAAGATTAGAATCTAATTAATTATAATGAATCTGTCCCAGGAGTAAACTGAAAAACCTCCAGCCCTCTTTACTGGCCAATACAGCAGATTTCTAATTTATGGGAAAAATTATTTCTAACACATTTCATCAGCTCTTGAAAATGAGGATAAAACCCAGCAATGCTAACTATAAATTTATTTTATGGTATTAAAGTTGTTAATGACATGAGCTATGTTCAGTACAAAACAATCTAAGGATATTCAGAATAAATCATTGAGTAAAATTTCAATGTATACAATTTTTAAACGATCTTTTTGAAAGAGAATTATATTTAATGAAAAAGTCATATGTAATAAAATATATTTTATCTCTTTTTGTATATTATTATTTTGAGGTAGAGTTTAATTGTTTCCCAGACTGTGCTGGGATTCAGGATACTCATGCCTTACATTCTTCAGGATGGGGGTTACAGGTGTGTACCAATACACTTGGATATTTTTTTGTCTTGAAAAACCTGAAAGCTTTCTTAACCGGGAGCACATTCATTAAACAATAATTAGCAGACAGTCCTAGAGATTTATCTTTAAGTTCTAGCTATATAAATGGCTTGAAGTATAATCTTCGGTTTGCCTTTCTCCCCTTTCTATGTCCATAATACTATTGCTATACATGTTGGGCATGGTAAATTGCTATCATTTTGCAATGTCATTCTTTGTGAAATAAATCACAATTCAAAACGCCCATTGCTGTTTTGTATGTATGTCTAAAATTATGTGATGTCATTTACATAGGGGTGAGTTTTGCATGTTAAACAACATTCAATAATTGTAAGTGAAACATTAAGTGTATAACAAATTTATCTAATTTCACTGTCCTAATGTTTTAAAACATAAGCATCTTTAGGTAGTTATGATTATTCTCCAGTGAACTAATACATTAATAAGAATTTAAGACATTAACATTTGTGTAACTGAGGAATATAAGTTATGATTTTGAGATGATGGGCTTCCTCCTCTTTTTAAATTAAAAACAACAACAAAAAAAACCCCAAACAATGATTAGACTACCTTGCTCCTTTCCTAGGTCAGTTGCTAATTCACTGGAAACTTTCTCATATTTTCTAGCTAGATGACAGATAGACTAGTTGGTAACTGTTTTCATTAGCTTTATCACTATTGTGATGAAACACTGAACCAAAGTTTATAGTCCATCATTTCCATCAATAAGGGCATTCAGGTCAGGAACTGAAGCAAAAAACATGAAGAAATGCTCTTTTCTGGCTTGGTCTCTGTGACTTGCTCAGCTTGTTTTCTTACAAAACCCAGGACCACCTGCCCAGGAGCTGAAGCACTCCGTGTGCTTGTCGCTCCGACCTCAACTACTATTCGAGAAAATATCCTACAGGCCAGTCTGACAGAAAAAGCAATTCCTCAATTGGGGTTTCATCTTTTCAGGTGGCTCTAGTTCCTGTTAAGTTGACAAAAACTAACCATAACAGTAGCTTGTCTATTTTCAACCATTTACTTATATTTATGTAAATTATAAATATATTTTTATATTTATATTATATTTATATATTTACGAACGTAATACTTTTTATTCTTTGTACTCTGGAGACAAGGGCTGTTTCTCTCTGACTTACAATGTTTTACCATAGAGACTCAATATCCTTCCTAGAACATAGTCGGTGTTTAAGCCTATCTTTACATGAATATAGGGATAATAAATGAATACCATCCTGGCAGTGGACCCAGAGAAGGTGATATATTATTCAGTGGATGAAGAGTTGAGATGAAGGTTTTGCTAACCTAGCATCTGCCTCATCTGCCACAAATCATCTTGTCTGATTACTATCCAAAATGAAATCCTTTTCTCATCAATCTTGGCCCACATCCTCACTCTGGCTTTTATTCCTATTAGTATGACTTACCCTTTGTCAATTCTCTTGTCCACAATTAATCTATGACGTCAGAAATCTACATATGGGGATTAACAAAAAGCCACATAGTCATAATCATTGATTATCAAAGAAAGTTTTCTTCACTAATTTCCCAATGAGTCTTTGCTGTAGTCAGCATTTCTATTTTTAGACAGATATCATGAATTTTCCATGCTTTTGTGTGTGTGTATATGTATGTATGTGTGTATGGAGGAGAATGTATGAACTTTTCTTTTATAGTCTTCATTCTCATGGAGAAAAATAAACAAGCAAACAAAATTTTGCTTATCTTAATGTAATCATAATGTATTTTTGGCTGTGTACCTAGCTTTTAACAACTGAGCCACTTATTTATCCATGTGTAATGTAATCATAATGTAAAGATTATGTCAGCAGATTAATGATTATGATCTGCATTCACCTTGATCTCTTTTTCTCTCTCATAATTTTCTTTTGATTGTTTAATAAGCAGGTATTATTTTTACAAATCATCAAATGTATGGCTATGTCTTCAGTGCATCCTTCTCTTAATCTATAAGTCATATGTAGACACACATACATAAATGTATATGTCTGTGTATATGTAACCTAGAAACCTGATGCTCAACATTTTAATTTTAATAATTGTTTGTTCCTTAAACCACTTTGTCTTCTAACTTCTCTTTGATAAATAAATCGATTAGTCCTTAAACCAACTACAAACATATTCTCTCAAGATTTTCAAGCTTCTTTCTTCACTTCTTGCCCAATCAATTTTAAATTCCCATTGAATCCACCTATAATGTACTTATCAAACCTACAATAATTTTCAGTTCCTGCTACCAATATTCTCTTGCAAACCATTGCCACTAAATGTGTCAGTGAAATTTTCACAAACTGAATCTTGATTTAGCTGCCCTTTCCTTTGCTTTCCCTCATTTATTTTAAACTTCACCTTCAAGATTGAAACCTTTGAATGATTTTTCAAATTATCATTGAAAATAGGAGGTCTATAATCTTGGACATCAATCTTCTTTTTCCTATAATTGAATTTGGACTGTTCATTAAACACCAGCAATTGGAGAGAGAGAAAATTTATAAAGAAGCTAGTCATTTTCATAATATATAGAAAGAAAAATACACACTTGCGTTCCTGAAAGTGCTTTAAAAATAAATATTACTGAGATAGTGCACAGCCTATGGCCAGTACTATAGGGAAAATGGTGCTGAGTGAATATTCTTTTGAACAGTAAGTGGGAGGAGCAACCAGGCCCCACTACCCTGGAGAATCACCTCAAATATTAGAGAGGGAATTGTTCACTTCCTTCTCCGGCACAGGTGACAGAATACTACCTATCAATGGAATTTCTAAGAATTCCTGGTATTTAGTAAGGAAAAAGTACTTTTGAAAGTTTCTGTTTTCCAATTTGCTTACAGTGACTGCCACAGTCTCTTCAACCAAATGGAGAAAAACGTTTGAAATTTTCTACATGAAAATTTATTTGAAATTGAGGAAGAGGCACTTTGAACTTCACTCATGATATTTAGCAGTAACTTCATTGGTCAATAAACTCAATTCAGCTTTTTGGGATTATCGATTGGCATTCTAGAAGTTTGGTTTTATTTTCTTATTTGGTATGAAAATAAATTAATTTCCTCTAAGTTGAGGGGGAGGCTCATGAGACTCAGAAAGTAAACAAGCCTGGCAAGCAAGGGGAAGCCGAAACTTCCAGGACTGATAAGGCCTTACCTCAAAGATATATAAGCAGTAAACAGTTGCTGGGAGGATATGCTATCTGACTGGTTGATGTGCTTGCAGCTCCTGCAGAAAGATCCAAGGATGCAGCTTTTGTAAGATCATTCTTCTGGGCTTGACTTTTTGGTGATACAGCTGCCTTTCAGTCTTGATGAACCCCAGTCAACTTACTGATTCACCAATGGGAATTTTGGTAGAATTGTGATCTTGATCTACGTTGGTTTTCTATGTGGTGTAAATAGGTTTGTTCTCCTCTCTCCAGGGTTAGTAACATGCCACACTAATCACTGCTCAGAGGTCACTGACCTCCTTGTATTGTTTCTTGATCTTTCTTGAGTAGAAGCATTCAACATATGAAGAATATGGCATATTAATCATGTTTCTATCTCTGGAATATAGCACAGAAACTGACAATAATGACCAGTAAACAAAATTTTAGTGTGAAAATATGTGTATACACTGAAATGTTTTCTTGGGTTATTGACCATTTTAGTTTTTAATATTGGAACTTCCTAGTGTTTACCAAATTAGTTGAATTTGTGATTTTTTTTCTGGAATTAAGGGCAATGAATAATTCATTAAAAACTCTATGTGACTTAAAGAGGGCCTCACCTGTGGCAGGTGATTGATATTCTAAGCCCCAGGAATAAAGCCCTACTTTGATGTAAATTGCCTTCTGGTAGTGAATAAATTATAAAAAATAAATTCCAAATGTACAGCATTTTAGCTCACATGTAGACTACTTTCCTAGCAGAGTGTAAGGTCTTAGGTTTTGATGTCAAGCAATGCAAAAACATTCGATACAAAGCAAGCTTAAAAACCATATGGGAGAAAAATAAAACAAGAGAATGAGATAGAGAAAGGTTGTTGTTTAACATTAGGGAGATGGAGCACTGCTCTTTGATGGGGGGAGAGATTATTTGAAAGTTTCTTAGAAACAAATAAGGAAATGAAGACAGAAATGCGAGCAAAGTTTTGAGTAGAATTCATTAGATTCAGCCCTCATGTTTGGAGCATGAGAAGGGAGCTTGCAGGGAGAGAGAGAAAAAAAAGATTTCACAGGATAAGAGTTCCAGCTAAAAAGATCAAGTAAAAAATGTTAACACTTCAGTAAATGGGTGTGCAGTGTTGAACCACATGACTTGTGTCAAAGAAATAAAAGAAGGGAACAAATTTAACAAATCAACAAGTATAACTGACTGATAGGGAGTGAGCTAGATTCAAGGAAGAACAACAGGACCAGATTGTGACGAGAAAAAAGGTCCACTACGAAGATCTAGGAAGTCAAAGTAATACACAAAGACTCAAAATGGAACCTGCTCGAAATGATGTAAACGGAATGTCCATGGATTAAAGAGATCATGAAGTCTATCAGTCATTTGTGGGTGACTGAACATTAGCAGCAGTGTGGGAGCAACACATTAAGCTACCAATGCCTGTAATCTGTTACCAGGAATTTAGACGTAAGTGGTTAGGCTCTATCACCTGTCTGTCTCATCTGTCTGTCTTCCTAGCTACCTATCTGGTTGCTCAAGTGATCTGAATATGCAGACAGATTTCAGATCCCTGAAAGACGTTCTGTCCTTTAGAGATTACCCTAATATTCAACGAGATTGTATTTCCTTTGCAAGGATTCTGTACCTTGGCAGATCGCCCTGCTGTCTCCTTCTGTTGTGTATCTGACCTCCACCTCCTTTTAACCATTCTTCTCGCACATTTGCCCAGTGAGCTCAGTCAGTGAGAAGGCAGCCCATGGTTATAAATTTGGAAATGTGAACATGAGTGGAGAATCCCTGCTGTTTGTAGCAAATGTCTTTTCTTGCATTATATTTCCTGGCTTTTACCATCACTTTGTATATTGCTTAAATAATATCTTTTGTTCAGCTATTTTTCCCAATTTCCAGTGACAGTTTTCTATTTTGTTGGTCTGCCACTACAAGCTCAATATATCTAAATTAACTTGTCTTGCCTCCATAGTTTTCACTGTTACTAATGAGTTGATAACATACATTTTACACATGCAAGAGTGTCCTTGTGTTCCTATAAATTTACATGAATTGGAGCCATTGTCCATTGTCAATTCTGGTGTGAGGGTATTTTCTAGGCAACCAATGTATCTCCTGTAACATATGTCCTCACTAATCAGATGCCCCCAAACCCTGGAAATCAATATCCTCAGTTGACCGTTTCTACCCTGCTCCCTATTACAACCTGATTTCTTACTCAATGCAGACTACCCAATTGGAAGGTTTTTTTTTTTTTTCTTCAGATGAAGTTGTGGAACTGAGATGCGGGAAACATTCTCCTCCGTCATTTTGATATGCTTCTTTTCTTCCAAGTCACAATTTTTATTACCTCAAACAGTGCATAATTATGCTTACTTAGACTGGAAGATATACAAATGCTAAGGACTTGTCTTTCTTTTACTCCAATCTCATCATTCAATGTTGAAAATACTACCTGCTTCATGAGGTTGAATTGGAAATCATAAATGTTCTGATCCTCTGTATCGTACGTTTTTTTGCCATCTCTTTTGTGATGCTTCCTGGTTTGGGGTATACAGGTGGCATTGTATATGTACCAGTTGGGACTAGCCACCTCATGGCCACATGTCCTCTGCATTTTGGCCATTGATGGATCTCATATTAGTCTCTGTCTTCTACAAAAACTAAGTTTCTTTGATTCAGGTTGAGCTTTATGCTTATCTCTAGGTATTAGGGTAAAGAGTTGAATACAGTTATGTGGCAGGGTCCTGTGAGGTTACCTTTGGGGGAGGGGGTGAGTGGGTGCAGAGTCCATGACTCTGGGAGGATTGTTGAAAACAATAGGCTCAGTTTATTCAGGAAGAGGCAAGTCTTAAACACCCTCTACCTCATGGGGGGGGGGGAGGTATGATGAATATGCATCTGTTGGTGTGGCATGGCTGCCTCTCATTTGTCCAGGTCATCTCAGATCATGGCTCACAGGCTGCTCCTAAGGCCCTAAGGCAGACCCAGGTTGACTCTTAGGAAGTATCTTATGTGCATGCTCTCATTACTGGTTGGGGGCCTGCTGGCCCTTGGGCCTGTTAGGGCTGAGTCATCTCACATAGTTAGAGTTTACATTGATTTAGGCCTGTAAAAGTAATAGGTTTTCCTCTAGGCAATATGACCTCCCATGGATAGTTGTCCAGGTTACCAAACCAGGCATGAATTTCATCTTTTTGGGTGGGCCCAAAAATTAGAAATCACAATTAGAAAGCTGTTGGTTACCCTAAGACAAGCGTCACCATTTCACCACCAGATACTTTGCTGAGCCAATCATTGTTGTGGTTATCAGGCTTTACAGCTATATAAGAATATTTATTACCTCCTCCCTTAAGCAGCTTGCGTGGTATTTTGGGATCTAGTCCCTAGGGAGGAGGATTCCAGGTCTGTTCCAGCTTGAGTCCTCTCAAGTTATGTGTCCAAAGTATATAGCATCTTCACAATAGACTCTTACCTTCAAGTTCAGGAAGATAATTAAGGGCAATGACAACAGTCAATATTCCTTCGAGGGTCATTTGGATCCCCTAAAAACTTGAAAGGAGATGCCCCATGCCTGGCACCAGGATTTTTGTTCCATAATCTATGGCTGTTGGTAGAGCATTATCACCTCATGCAATCCAACCCCATTTAAACTAAATGTGTGTGTGTGTGTGTGTGTGTGTGCCTGTGCGTGTGCATATGTGTGTGTGTGTGTGTGTGTGTGTGTGTGTGTGTGTTATACAGAAAGATTGTAAATTCCAAAGGATCAGGATACTTGCTGCTAGATTGCATCTTCTATACATAACAGGGATGTTGGGCCCATGTAATCTGAAAACTGTGATTGCCTAAAAAGTCCTTCTTAGTAACACCAATTGAGATGCCAATGTGGCAGGGGAAATTTCACAAGGCCTGAACCACTAGATAAAAAGTTACAGGCAGTCACTGTCTGCTTAGAGAGATGAAACCAGTCTTCTCCAGGTAGAAGCTCCTAGTAGGTTGTTATAGAACATTATTTTAAGGTGTGTTATAAAGTTGAATTTGTTTAACTCTGCGAAACTGTGTTACTGTGCCTGTCTAAAACCCCTGATGGTCTAATGAAGAACTGAATGGCCAATAGCAAGGCAGGAGAGAGGATAGGCAGGGCTGGCAGGCAGAGAGAATATATAGAAGGAGAAATCCGAGAGGAGGAGAAGAAAGAAGTAGTCAAAGGAGGAGGAGGACTCCAGGGTCCAGCCACTCAGCTACATAGCAAGCCACAGAGTAAGAGTAAGATTTACAGAAGTAAGAGAATGGGAAAAGCCCAGAGGCAAAAGGTAGACGGGATAATTTAAGAAAAACTGGCTAGAAACAATCCAAGCTAAGGCTGGGCATTTATAATTAAGAATAAGCCCTCATGTGTGATTTACTTGGAAGCTGGGTGGTGGCCCTCCCACCAAAAGAGCCAAAACCACCACCACCAACAGTAGCTATTAAATCCCAAGTGGTCAGCCCTAGACACATGTAAATGAAAGTAAGATTAAATGGTGTGTGTGTGTGTGTGTGTGTGTGTGTGTGTGTGTGTGTGAATTCTAAATATAGAAGAAGAGATCATAATTTTTTTAGGGTAGGGGACATGAGAGGAATAGAAGTTTATACTCATGTTTGAACCTCTCAAAAAATTTTTTTATGAAATCAAAACAAATGGAAATAACAGGAGAGGATAGTTTTGCTAATAGTATTGCATTCTTGGTAGTTATGTTCTATTTCTTTGTATTTCACTTCCTCAATAAAATACAGTTTTAAATAGCCTCTATGTTTAAATAGGATTAAATGAGAATGATTATGAAATAGCATATATTCAACTATTGTCACCATTGTTTGCTGGAGTGGACATTGCCTTGGACATCTAGCAAACAGATATCTAATTATCATGAAAAGAATCAAGCTTAGAATGCAAATGCTTAGTAAGGCATTTGTCAGCTGTGAGTAGACCTGTCATGTGATTTTTTTCATCAAAATATATTTGGAATATTAGTGAATCACAGCTTGCTTAGGGATGGGTAGAGGAACTGACAATAACATATTCTAAGGCAATCTTGAAGGACTTGTCAGATGTTGTAATTAGTCGCTATTTTTGAAGCAGACATAAGCTTCACAATAGCATTAACAAACATACCAGACATCCGAACACTCTCCCATCCTGCCCTGCTCCACACCAGCCAACTTACTCAGCTGCAAAGCGGAGGTATTTGCTTACTGTCTAAACTCATCAAAAAGCTCAGTGGACCAACAAATGACAACAATAAACACTTAACCATCCATGAAACAAGAAATCAGAGTTTCCTACTTGTATGCATGCTTAAGCTAGGAGAGATGCCAGTCGATGAGTTTAAACAAAGAACTATATATAAGGAAATAGCAAGATAGTTATTGCAAATCTTTCTCAAGGCCTAGAGGAAGAGTCCAGTGACTGGCATAGGGAGAGAAGTTGCGGCTTCTAGAGGCCCCAGAAGCTAATAATAGCTGGCAACTTGTTGGACAATTAACCTAATGTGGCATCTGGCTACTTGTTGAAGTTGCCTGTTTTCTCAGGAGACTTCCATGGCAGGCTCCTTTTCAGAATACCGCGGAGCAATGAGTCATCTGGGTTCCACTTCTCTCCTCTGAAAGAGTCCCTAGGATCTCTTTTCTCTCCCACTGAGGTCAAAGCTATGCTGAGAGGACCCAGAGGACCTGAGAATGAATGGTACTGGAGTGATGCCACACTCATCTGGGCGGGAAGGGCTGGCTGTCCCCGGCTTCTCCACATTCTTCGTTCTGCTCAGACTTCAATTATTTATCGGAGGAAGAAACAAAATGATGCGTTTTGGCCCTTGATTAAAGAGAGGATAATGTTTTGTTTGAAGAGTCGGCTGCAGAGATTCTGCGTGAATGTGGCAGGCAGTGGCTGCGCTGAAAGGTTTTGATTTGGCTAATCACTGAGGTCTTGCTCGAATGCTCACTAAGGACTCCAAGCAGAACAAATTCATTCCTGATGAAGTCTTGCAGCTGACAACGTGGAATAATTTGAATCGCAGACCTGTGAAATTTGATCAGGATGGAATTAAATGACTCCCGAAGTGATCTGGCAAGTCAGTTTTAACCAAGGAAAGGCAGTGTAGCCAGGGAAGGGTCATTTTCTTCTGCATTCTCATCAGGTCTCTGATATCTGGAGCAATTCTGAGGCCCACACCATCAACGCAAGCTTCCCTGAAGTTAGACTAGAAGACATGTCTTAGTACTCGCATTCAATTTACAACCACATATGACTGTATCATTTTCAGATATGTCCACAACTTTCTAAGATTCTCTTATGTTAGTTCTGCTTCTGGACATTGATTAGGGCTAATTTGCGTGAAATACAATTTCTTCTCATTTCTCTTACACTTTACATCCCTAACATTTTAAAGGATGTGAAGTACACACAGCTGAAAAACTGGAAACTCACACAGAACTATCATCAGCCCAACTCTGAACCACACTAACCTCAACACAGAAGTTCTAAGTGCTCTCTTGATGAACAAGATTGAATCTTTCATGTCTGTTCTTGTAGCTTATAAGTAAGATACTACCAGCTTGTCATTCTAAAGATAGGGAAGAATGGAGAAATTGAAATCAACACAAAGTAGAGACTTCTACAGTGTCACATTCTAGTTGTGAATTCTGCCATTGAATAGCAATTTATACCACAATGGTGAGATATGTTTTCCAAGCAAGAAAATGTTAGAAATTGTTATTTGAATACTTTATTAGTACAAGTGGGATATCCAAAAAGAACTGCTAATGTCACATTCTACTACATTGTTTCTTAGAAAGTAGTCATGATAGGTGGGCAAGTTTTGAAAGAATAATATATAGGGAACAAATAGATGAACTTTAGAAGACATATGTGGTGGTGCATGAGAGGTGATCATAGCAGCTGTTTCCAAGGGAAATATGTAGGAAGGAGAGCATTAAGATGGGAAATAAAACATATTGCATTTTAGAGAAATGAAGTAAATAAGAGTTGGGTGTGGAGGTACATGACTTTAATCCCAGAGCTCAAGAGGCAAGCAAATTTCTTTGAATTCTAGGCAAATATGGTCTATATAGAAAGTTCCAAGCCAGCCAAGGTTGTAAAGAAAGTACATGTCTCAAAAACTAAACTGAATTTTTTTTTTTAAAAAAAAAGAAAAAAAGTCCTGTGATGTATGTGGCGGTTTGAAAGAAAATGGCCTCCAAAGGAAGCAGCACTATTAGGAGGTGTGGCCTTGTTAGAGTAGGTGTGATTTTGTTGGAGGACCTGTGTCACTGTGGAGGAAGGCTTTGAGGTCTCACACATGCTCAAGCCACGCCCAGTGAAGCAGACCACTTCCAGTTGCCTGCGAGTCAAGATGTAAGAACTCTCAGTTTCTTCTCTATCACATCTGCCTGCATGCTGCCTTGCTTCCCAACATGACAATAATGGACTAAACTGTAAGCCCTGAAACTATAAGCCCTACAATAAAATGTTTTCCTTTAAAAGATTGCCGTAGATATGGTGTCTCTTCATAGCAATGGCAATCTTGACTAAGACAATGTGTATATGGTAAAGATCTTCTAAAACTGCATTATTAAAATGTTTGGTTTTTCAACAATCGTATTACACACTATTGGTTGATCTGAATGTTACCAATGTTTGGAAACAAAGGAATTATGATCATTGAATCCTGGACTCAAGCCATCTCAAGCATGAATTTACTTTCACATCTAATCATTTATACAATAAAACAGTAAAATCACTCATCCGTGTTCACTGGGATCTGCGGAGGAACATTGTGAGGAGAATCCAAAGGATGACAAAGCACTGACATGGAATTTGACTACAAACACATAGGAAGCAATAACCCTAACACTGAAAACATTCTTCAAGTTCAAATCGATGTCCTTTTAAATTGAGCTTATTCTAAACTATCTCAAAATCTCCCAGACTGGAATGAGTTCTGCAAGTTTCATCAGTTAATAATAATTCCAATAATAAGCTCAAGATGAGGAAAATATGCCAATTAATATGAAATAATTACTTCTGTAAAATGTAAAAAGACAATGTGCTAAAAAAATTAGCTCATTCTACAGCTTAGTTTGATTCACACCATATCCTTTTCAGATTTTGTTTTCCCTTGAAGAAAAAATGGTAAAAGTGAAGAAATGAAAGACTTTTTCATTACAATTCTATGATATGGCTTTTACCCCATTCTTTAAAAATTTAATATGCCTGATTAGCCAATCATATATAATATATTACTATAATATAATATTATATATCATATATATATATAGTTATTTAAGCTTCTGGTATTGTAAATTCAAATAAGCTCCTAATAACAGCTTTCAACATTTCCCTATAAGGACATAGCTTATGTACGTACATCGTAAAACAAGCTTTATGACACATGTGACTTAAGAAGTGCTCAATAAGGTAAGTCATTTGACATTTTATTGACTTTATAACATATATATAATTTTGGAGGTAAAAATTTAGAAAAGCATATCTACAACTAATATTATAAATAGTATTAATTTTTTTATATATCATAATGGTCAGCATCAAAAAAGAACATTTTCGGTATTAGATATAACCTGTATAAGAAACATCATTAGAAAACTAATGGATTCCTGTGATAACAAACAATATATCAATGATAAATATATAGGCACTTTATAAATTCTTGGCAAACTGACTCAAAACACCATTGTCTCCAGAATGGAAATAAATGTCTAATTCTTCAAGCGAATGTACATGTTCCTCTTTGTTTCCTCCAAAGTCCTTTTCCCTGCCTCTGTCTTCTGAACTGTGACTTCAGTATCCATGAAGTTACATTTCTTAGTTTTTCCACTGACTTCTACCTCTTTTGCTCTCTTTCTCTGCTCCGCTTTACAAGTCTGTTGCATACACACAGGCAACTGCCAGACTCCATTCTCCCTGATGCATTCATCTTCCTACTTTCCACATGCTCACACAATTTGAATTCTTTCTGTTAAATTGAAGACATCAATTATTCATTTACTCTTTCCTTCTAAGTTCTAACTACTAAGCAGGTAGTTAATCTACCAGTGTCTACTTCATTCTTCAAAGAAAACCAATTCTATCCTCCCCATTATTTTTTTTTTAACATCAAATGTCCCTATGTCCTCAAATAAAAATTTTAGTTCCCTACCGTATACTTATATGATGTACGATTTTAGCCTCTAATTTCTTCACATCAGTTGTGGCTGAATAATATATCTCCTTAGATGAATTTGCTTTAAAAATGTCCATCCTGGAATAGCCTAAGTCACTTGACTGGAAATGAATGAACATATTGATGTATTACACTGACTATATAGTCCTACGTAATGTCACATAGTTACAGCCATTCAAGCTATCATACCAGTAAATTATTGATTTCTTTTGCATGTACTGACTCATTTAACACAGTCTGCACACAGTTTCCAAAACAAAACCACAGACTTTATTTTTCTTCACCCACAAAGTCATGGCAACCCACTCGCCACTAGTGATTAACCAAAGCTGTCATGCCTTTCCTCGCATTAACAAATAGTTTTCTATTTTCTTCATGTATTTTTCTCCATTCAACTGTCATGACTGTAATTAGATTGTATCTTCATTTTTGTTCTATTTATTTATATGAAATTCTGTTCTTTTTGAAATTCTAAGATACAATTGAATTTTGGTTTACACTCTTCTGTGACCACCACTTTCCCCCAACTTTTAGTTTCTAA
The DNA here is from genome assembly GCA_902168425.1 of Peromyscus attwateri. Classification (NCBI taxonomy): domain Eukaryota; kingdom Metazoa; phylum Chordata; class Mammalia; order Rodentia; family Cricetidae; genus Peromyscus; species Peromyscus attwateri. Next base: position 20,850 of record CABHPP010123113.1, read on the forward strand.
AGTAGCAGCATAATGGTGAGCGTATATGCTTGGATATACCCATTTGACAGGCAATGGGTATGGGAAGGAAGGGAGGAAATAAGGGAGGAATGAAAGAAAGGAGAGAGGGAAGAGGAGGGAGGAAAGGAAGGGAGAGAAAAAGGTAAGAAAGGATATATCTTAAGTTTCTTAACTGGTAATATCTCAGAATCAGATCAGTGTAGCTAAAAATGTACCTTTATCTATAGCACCACCCCCTCCCATGTTCAGTCTTGCCTCTTAACACACTATTACTCTCATGGCAATAATCTTGTGCTTCATTCTTTCCCATTGGAATTACGAATACCTTTCATCAGAGACCAATGCTTTATTCACTCAATTCTGTACTGTAGTCTAGGATCAAGGAATACAGTGTTGATATATCAGGCTTAACATCAATTACTTCCAATATAAAACACACAAGATACTAGATGTTACTATTTATTAATAATAATCTGATGGTACGTCCTACTTTTTATTCTAACACTATTAATAATGCTGTTCAGACACAGAAATCCATAAATTCAGTTATGGGAACTTTGCAAAAGTAAATGTTTAGTTGTTTATAATATAATGCAGGTTAAGGAGATACAAACAAATCCTTCCAAAGAAAAATCTACATAAAATATTTAGAGGTGCAGTCAGCTTGTAGCTGAAGTTTTCTCCAGTCCTGCCTGGCCCACGATCAGGACAAATCTCTTTCACCCACCAGTCCCGCAGCCGCTCAGACCCAACCGAGTAAACATACAGAGACTTATATTACTTATAAACTGTATGGCCATGGCAGGCTTCTTGCTATCTATTCTTATATCTTAAATTAACCCATTTCTATTCATCTATACCTTGCCACATGCTCGTGGCTTACTGGTAACTTACATCATGCTTCTCTTCATGGCAGCTGGCAGCATCTCTCTGCCTCAGCCTTCCACTCCCCAGAATTTTCTTCTCTGCTTGTCCCGCCTATACTTCCTGCCTGGCTACTGGCCAATCAGCATTTTATTTATACAAAGCGATATCCACAGCATCAGTTTTTAGTATTCTTTAACATTATACAAAGTTTAAAATGGATGGCCTGTTTAACAGTACACATAATAGAAATTCACACACTAGATTCAGAAACAAATAGACATATGTCAGTCAGTAATTGTGGGATAAGAGGTTTTCTTGTGAATAAAAAAGAGGGAGTTCAATGGCTCAAATGTTTCTGAAAAGCTACCTTTCTTAAGCTTGAAAAAGAATTGTGAAAAGGTAAGATTACCTACTGGTCCTCTTTTTCCCCATCCCCTTGTGTATGTATAGTTTGGAGAGAAGAGATCAATCATTATGTATAACAGAAGCGGAGACCACTAAGTCTAGCTAGAGTACTTGGTATAGCTCAGATTGTGGGACTGCAAACCTGCCTGGAAGTTCAATACTTATAACAGCTGAGTCATCCATGCTTCACCAGTTTTCATTACACAACAAAAACAATCAGAGCAGACAAAGCAGTCAGAGTACTGTAGACAGTGTTAGAGGAGTCAGTAGAGGAGTGTTAGAGCAGACCATGGCTTTGTTGATTATGACATTTATACATAGTCTTAATGTCTCTAACTTTCTTTCATACTTTATTCTGTTGTTGTTGCTGGGAGGGAAGTAGCTCAGAAGATATTACTGATGCTTGTGAGTGTCAGGATAGGTGCAGGAAATGACTGGATTCTTGTCCACTGGTTCCCATCACATCAGTGATTTCCTTCGTATTACCATGCCAGTCATATAGGAAAGAAAGACTCAATCATGGCAAAAAAAAAATAATAATAAAATAAAAAAGTCTTTATATATTTAGAGCCAGTCTCTACCCCAAAACACCTAAAGGCAGGCACAGGAAATGAGAGTTTCTTTAGGGACCAGGTATCAAAAAAAGCCTTCCCAGGACTGGCGCTGTCTAGATTCCCAGTGAGTAACTGAGCTAGAATTTCTCTTTACTGTCTGCCATCTAGCCGTTTCCACAACCCTGAAGTTCCTATATCACATCTCCTCTCTTAGTGATTCCTGATTCTAACTAAGCCCACTACTATCAATTTTATAGTCCTTGGCATAGCTTGTAGTGAGGACTTAGTGTGAACACAGTTGTATGAGCTAGTGCCACTGTGACAATCAAAGGTCCTTCTTTGAGTAACTGCTTCACTTTTCCTTAAAACGCTGCAGACTCCTCTGTAGTGAACGTTTGTGCTCCTGGAAGACGCCGTAGGTATGTTACAGAGAACCGTATGCAGGCAGAGCTACACACAAGGCATTGTCACCTTGCAGCTGTTGAAAATAATTGTGTTCTTTTATCCTCTTAAAAATTAGTAGTTTAAAAGCGTGATTTGTGTATGAATTTTCACACAAAAATAAATGTTTTGTGTTTGTCAACTGTCTATTATCTGGCTCAAAAATACTATTTGTAGAATATTCTAGGAAGGAATGAAAAATATTACAAGGACAGTGCTATTTCTGGTGAATTTTGAGTCATGACTAAGAGTATGCTGACACACAGAGATTTGAGTAGGGCCATCGAAAGAGGATAAATATATGGATTGGGACTTGGCTGTGACTAATAACTAAATATTAAGAATTTAGGAGTAAATCTGCAAACCAGAGAAAACACTGAGATGAGACTGACACTCTAGGTCACACACACACACACACACACACACACACACACACAAAGTTCGGCAAGGCAGGTTAGGGGGTCCTGAGTTCATGAGAAGGTTGATTGTATTAAACACAAAGGCTAGGTGTAATCAGCCAAGTCTTTGAATCTGCCTCTGTTACAATAGATTAACAGGTTTAAGGGAAATGTACATGAAAGTTCTTGGGGGTATATGGGTGAACACTGAGATTTATCGTGATCATCATGCTGAAATAACTTTCATAAAAAGTGGTTTAGGACTCTAATGGATGATATTTGCTAGTTTACAGGTGATGGAACTCAACCTTGGTCTGAGTAACTAAGTAGATGAAGACAGCATTTGTTAAGATAGAGAGTATTAAATGAGAGACAAAAGAAGAGACATGGAAAGTGTTTAGAATTACGTTGGTGACATTCGCCACATACAGGATTTTGAAGTGAAGAGACTAGTTTTGGCTAAAAAAAAAAAAAATCATCCTTTAGTAAAAGGCAAGAGACTGCTCATGGAGAATGTGCAGTGTGTGGGGATGAGGGAGAGAACATTTACCTGTATTGAATGCCTTGTACAGTGAACTCTGCAGGTACATGTCACTCCCTAGGTTCAAAATAAAGTTCAAAGAAAGCTGAATAAATGTCTCTAGCCTAAAATGTTTTCTGATCCCAAAGATAGATTTCTGCATCTTAAAAAAGAAATGTAAGTTTGATTTTATTTTCCAATTCAGTGTAGTCTGTCCTAGCCTGCCAGTGTTGTCTGGCAGTAGCTTGGCTCTCTGCTGTGGCCAATGAATAACATTTCCACTCTTGCATTGGGAATTGGGCTATAGGTATAGGGTTAAGTTTCTGGCAATAGATTTCTCTGGGAATGCCCAATCATTGATGATACATAGTATTAAAACTAATAAGCTTATGATTAATTTATTATTTGAAACTTAGAAATCATTGAATAAATAGATCTATCTTTTTCAATTTAGACAATTTAGTGAAGACAGAGTAAGAAATTTAAGAAGAAATAATTAAGAAACGTGTAAACTAGCGGAATATTAAGTTGAATGAGTTGAAAATAGCAAAGTAGATAAGTCTATTTCACTTGAAACAAAATATTAATCCCTCTCTTTGAAGGTATTAATATTTTAGTGTTTTGATATCATTATTACAATAAATATTTCTTTTGAGGAATTCAGTGTCTCATCACACATTGATTTTAAATCACAATTCACAATACCTATATGTTAAATCTTTTTAAGTGTTGAGAAAATATTAGCTTCTGGAGTCTCAGGAAACATATCAGCTATTGGTTGGCCTTTCTAGGGTAGTCATTTCCTGAGCATTGGACTGAATCTTTTTACCTAATGATGTGATAATGATAAAAGCTTTCTGGGGACAGAATCACTCCATCCCTAAGGCATTACTCAGCAGTGTGCTCTCTCATCACCTGTTGAAGCCAGTTTCCTCTCTGAACTCACCAGTTGAAGATACAAGTCTCTGATGCTCTGAGGTTTATGGTTGATGACATTATGATGCTCACTGCATTTTCATACATGGCAACCTTTCATCATGTTGTAGCTTCACATAAAGGGACTAGATGGAGAGTATGTTGACCTCAGTTGCGTTCTCACAGTGATCAAAGGAGCTCTCTCTGTTAGAATCAGGTCTTGAATTTTCTAATCCGATTGAACAGTATTTCAGCTAGCTGCTAGCTACTGTATGCGACACACTTCCCAATTACCTTTAGATTTGCTAAATGCATTTACAGTCGAGAACTAGCAGTAAGAAAAATGTGGTATATGAAAAGCAGTCTTTTTCACACTGTCACTTATTATTATGTTATAGGAACCCAGGCTTTAAATAGATTGAAATAGATTTATCTTTTAATGAAAATCGCCTGGAGTTTGAAGTCAAACGTTCTTATCTTTTCCTCACGTCTCCGGTGCAGAGTTGACCTTGCGGTACCATCCTAGTGAGAACTACCGTGGTTTTTGTGGACTGACTTGGTTCACAAGCTACACTTGAAAGAGAAACTGAAGCCAGCATGACTCCTTTAAGGTTGCATTGTCTGGAGTTGTGTATGTCGGCTTTTCCAGAAGGCAGAGAGCAGAAAAGTTCAGGGGCATTGCGTAGAAAAAAAAAGAAAAGTGAGTTCTCAGGAAGCTGTTAGGTGACTGGCCTGACATGCTCACAGGTCCATCTGAAGCACTTACGCGGGTCCTTAGCAGTTATTCTCACCTCCAGGTACTCACTGAAATCTACAGATTGGGTTGGTGTATGCCCCTGACTTCATTATTCTCACTGCCTAAATATAGCCAAGTAGTGATGCAGCAGAATCCACAGAATGATTTCTCAGCGTGCAAGCCTTGCAGAGACCTTTTTTTGTTGTTGTTGTCATAGCAGGCTTGAGACACCTGAGCTGAACTCTCAGAACCTGGAAATGACACAAGTGATTTCAAAACCAAAACCAGTTCTCAGTTTAGTTTCTTTTTTTTTAACACTTAAAAAAACAGTGGGAAAATTATGTTTGCACGTTTCTTTTCCTTTGTTTTTGGTTCAGACTTGTATGTATTTCAAAACACGTGAAAGAGAACAGAGCTGAGGCTGGAATGGAAGAATGTGGTAGCAATAAGCAAAAGCAGAGAAAAGGGAAAACAATTAAGGAAATATTATATGCAGCTAACATTTCATAAATATACGTAAAAAAAACACACAGGGAAAGTACAGTAATGAGAATTTAATGTCAAAATGATTGTAATTTTATGCCTAAATAGATTCAACATGACCAAGAAATATGTTCCTCTTAATTAAAAACAGAGAGGCATTTTAGTAGCTTTCTCCAAAATTTCATAGACCCTGGAACTAATTCCTTCCTAAGAACAGTATTTGATGAAGAAGCATGACCACCAAAGCAGTATTGATGCTCTTTGAAGCATGGGACTAAGGTTCCCTTGAATCCTTACCTCTCCACACTGGTAGCAAATAATAAAATCCAGTAGGATATTATACAGTTCTTGCTATAACTGAATAATATAACTGGCTAAGCAAGTCAATTGTCAATACTTTAGGTAAGTACTTTTTATGTTTACTCAAGTGAAAGTCTTACTGAAATTGTGAGCTGCCTAGTCTTTTAAAGATTTTGTGAAACAGTGAAGGAAACTGTGGTGGTTTGAATGGGAAATGTCCCCATAGTCTCAGGCATGTGAACACTCGGTCCCTAGGTGGTGGTGCTGTTTGAGGAGTTGGGGCCTTGTTGAAGAAAGTATGCCACTAGAAGCAGACTTGGAGAGTTTAAAAACTTTCAATTCTCTCTCTCTGCTCTGTGCTTGCAGTTGAAGATGTGAGCTCTCATCTTGTTGCAGCTACCGTGCCGGCCACTTGCTGTTTTACTATTGTGGACTCTGACCCTCTGGGGCCATAAATCCAAATAAACTCTTTCTCCTGTATGTTGCCTTGCTCAGAGTGTTTTATCACAGCAACAGAAAAGTGGCTAATACAGAAACAGCCTTGCCATATAGATACGCTTACGCAGGTCTTGCTTATCGTAGTAAGGGCTTCTCACTATCACTATTTCCTGCATTAGTTTTTTCAGTGATTTACAAAAAAGTTAGCAGCTGTGGGATTCTGCTGAAACTACATAGTGCTATAAGTAGATGAACCTCAAAAATATTGTAATAGTCATAGGTACATATAATGTGTTTTGATCAACCCCACTTCGTTCCCTCCCTTCCAATTGCTCTCCTACCCCCTACCACATTTCCCTTCCAACCACATGCTCTGTCTTTTCTACTGTAATAGTCACTGAGCTTGTTTTTGTTTTTCTTTTTTAAAAAATATGTTTTAATAGAAATAGAATTACATCAGTTTCCACCCTCTTTTTCTTCCCTCCAGCCCTTCCCAGCATCTATGGCTCAGAGAATACTGCACAGGCAGGAAAAAAATCATAGGAAGCAGAATATCAGGAAGTATTCTGTGAAATAGTTTCTCCTAGAATTGGCTGCATACGTGAGTGGAACAATGGCAATATCACTGGACATGCTAACCAATGTGGAAGGTGGAGAGCTTCATGAGGTCCTCCCACGGACAGAGAACTAAAGGCAGCTGCTAGTGTCTGCTGGGAGAGCTTTGTTTGTTTGTTTATATCTTTTGCATTCATTTAGTGCTTCAGATTTTTGCATAGCTGTGGGGCCATCAGCTGGAACATAGGTATCCTCTGGCTTGCCTCCCTGAAGAAATCTGACTCCTACTCCCAGCCAATAGCTCCTTAGGGAGGGGTGATACTTGGTTTGTCCTTCCCTCAACCATGCTAGGATCTTGGCTGGTTTTTAATCATAAGAATTCCTCCAATCTACGTGCTTGTTGTGTAGACTTTTCTTTTCAGCTGCATGTGATAATTGCCGTCTTGAATACAAGCAGCTATAATCATCCACCAGAGATGTCACCATTAATATTCCTTCACATAGGGAGAAGTGTCTTATGAGGCTTATGTGACTCATGGGTCTTTTGAGGCTCACTACACTCAAGTTTGTCATAAGGCTTTATAAAATCTTAATGAGGTGTCTCTGCTCCCCTTTTGCCTACCCATAAAAAATAAATAGAAGATAGACTGGGGATTAGGGCTCTTACACTGGTATTGTCTAGGGCATTTTAGGAAATGGTGTTACTTCTCAGTCATACACATGACACTATAAGCAACCTCAATAAGTCCATTGTTCACCATGCAATACTTGAACAGGATCTTTTCTTTGGTCTTTGGGGAGATCTCCCTTTTCAGGGTGAATAGAACTTTGTTTCCTCAGGAAAAGCCTTGCAACTTTTCTTTATTTGTGCTCTCTTCTGTTTTTGTTATTTTGTTTTGTCTTTTTTTTGAAGTTTTTGAGACAAAGTCTCACAATAGCCCAAGCTGGTTTCAAATTTGCTTTGTAGTAGAGACGGGACTTGAACTCCTAATGCCCCATTTTCTTAAGATTATCAAATTTGGTAGCACATAATATTTTATAGTCACTTATTTTTAGAGTCATTTCTTAAGAACTCTTATCTCTAGAAATATCTGCTGTAATGTCTACACTGTCATTTACAATTAGAAATATTTATACTATTTCAATCATTTTTTGTGTGACTAAAATTGTTGATTTTCTTAACTTTCTAAAGGAACTTATTGATTTAAAAATGATTTTTTTCAATTTTTTTATTGATTTATGTATATTCTGTTTCACGTTATTTCCTTCCTTCTCTTAACTTTGGGTTTAATTTCTTTTTTTTCTTTTTCTTTCTAGGATTGTGAGAAATACAGTTAATGTATCATTGATAAGGTCTATTTTACTATAGACATTCATTGCTATGACTTTTCCTTTAGGGAACTAATTTTTCCATATCTTACAGGTTTTGTTTTTAATGATTTTTAAAATTCATTCTTTGAGAATTTCATACAGTGGAATTTGCTCCTATTTATTACTCCCTTCCAACTCCTCTCAAACCCACCTCCACTTCCAACTTTGTCTTCGGCCATTCTTCTACAGAAGAATGTGTATTCTGATGTTATTCTAAAGAACATTTTGTATATATGACATTTATTTAGTCCAAAATCAAATTTATTTCCAGGAATTACTCCCTAGTACTCTGCTAGTTTGATGTGTGTATTGTTTAAAGGGAGCACTGAAGAACTCTTCTGTTACTGCATTGTTACATATTTATATTCATTAATATTTACTTTATATGTTTAGATGCTTTGATGTTGGATATATATATATATTTCTAAATGATGGATTAAACTTTTATAGAGCAGAGATATTTATTCAAAACAAAATGTTTTGGTACTGATGTAGATGTTATTTTTAATTCAACATTACGTTTATAATATACTACCTTGCTGTCTATGATCCATAGGCTCATGCATGCCTTTCGGTATATAATACATGAATTTTTGTTGATGAAAGTGCTAAGAGGCATTTTCTAAGTTTTCTCTTATTAGTTTCTACAGTGATTGAAAATCCACTTAAAACACACCAGTGGAGAATGCACAGATGAGCAGAAGAATGGTCTCTTACATTAGATTTCTTTTGATGCTTGCCGAAATTTGTGTTTGCTTTAAAAATTTTAAATGCATAGTTTTGTTATTTTTAATTATGTGTTTGTATGTGTTGTTTTGTGAGGATCTGTGCAGGTGAGTGAGGGTACCCAAGAGAGCCAGAGGCATTAGATCTCTGAGACTGGGAACCAAACTCAGGTCCTCTGAAAGAGTACTGTGGACTCTTAATCATTGAGTCATATCTTCAAGTTGAGAGTATTTTACCATAAAATAATGATCACATTTGTCTCTTGTGGAAAATTTCCACCTGATACTTGTACTTGATATAAGAATAACATCCTTGCTCTCATCTGCATTTTTCACAGAAAAATGTCATCCACTCCTTTCCTTTCAGCCTACAGGTGTCCTTGAGATTGTGCTCAACACATTGTGGACATTCTATAGTTGGATTTTGTATTTTGTTTCGTATTTCTACCTAACCACTGTGTATCTTTTCATATGAAAATATAATCAATTTTTATTAATAGAATTATTGAACAAGATTTACTAGTTTATTGCTTTCTGACTGTTTTTACATACTATTTATACATCTTCCTCTTTATATCCTTGTAATTACTTTATTTCCCATAGTGATGTTTTGATTCATTGCTCTTTATAATCCGAGTATCATTTACTTTATAGCAAACATGAACTTCACTTGAAAATATATTCCAAAATAAAGGACTTTTAAATGATAACAACCTAACTTGGTTTTAAAAAATCTCTAATCTTTCAGACTCCCCATTATAAATTATATTCTACATATTATTGCATTTTATAGTAAAAGTTTCTCTAATATCTTATAACTATGATGGTCTTTACTTTTTGGTATTTTGCTATCATGTTGAGAACATATATGCTGTCATAAAAATGTATGTCACACACAGTTTGAAATACAAAGTATGGTTAAATGCATAATTATGGAGTGTTCTGGGTTTGACTGTGTGCTTGGTAGTAAATAGCATGTTTCTAAATGCTTTCATGTAAGTAATTATTGTCCTTTTGTTTCTTTTTCAGAATTCTCTTAAGCATTGCTTGCAAGGTGAATTTAGTAGTAATAAATATTGCTTATCCAAGACATCATCGTCACTTAAATTCTGTTATATCATGAGATTGTATTTATAACTAGTCCTGTTTGAAATGCTTCATTTTACTCATATTGGTCAAATTCATGGAGTCCTTTTATCATACATGCTTAAAACCTAAAATGATCAAATTAAAGCTCAAAAATATATCAACCTGCACACACACACA
>CABHPP010123114.1:0-12010 GCA_902168425.1 Peromyscus attwateri
TCTCTCTCTCTCTCTCTCTCTCTCTCTCTCTCTCTCTCTCTAGAGATACCAAACTTTGACCTCTGGCCTCTACACAAACACTCTGATGCATGTGTAGCTGCATACACAGAGAGAGAGAGACTTGAGAGGTGGTCTGGCTCAGTCCTCAGCTGTCACACATAAGATGAACACTGGTGAGGCCTTCCTTGTCCTTTTACCTTCTGCATGGAGGACACGGAAGGAAGGCATTATGTAACAAGCCTTTCTCTGTACCACCAGCTCCCAAATAATGGCACGGAGACTTGTTAATTATGAAATCTTGGCCTTAGGCTTGTTCTACTAGCTCTTTTTTTTTTTTTTTAAGATTTATTTATTATGTATACAGCATGTATGTATGACCAGAAGAGGGCACCAGGTCTCATTACAGATGGTTGTGAGCCACCATGTGGTTGCTGGGAATTGAACTCAGGACCTCTGGAAGAGCAGTCAGTGCTCTTAACCTCTAAGCCATCTCTCCAGCCCCCTCTACTAGCTCTTATAACTTAAATCAACTCATTTATTTTAATCTACATTCTGTCAAATGACTTGCTACCTCATCTCTCTGTACTGTTCATGCTGCTTCCTCTGGGGAGAAGAAGGCAGAATCTGGCTAGTGACTCCACCTTCTTCTCAGAGTTCTCTCCTCCCCACTTTGCCCAGATGTCTAGCCTATACCTCCTGCCTAGCTATTGGCCATTCAGCTTTTATTACACCAGTCACAACAATACATTTTCACAGAGTGTGTTGCTTGGATCCTAATGGCTCCCTTGGGGGAGGGGGTGAGAAGGCACAGCATCAATGTCACAGACACCAGGAGTCAGGTGAAGGCAAACAGCAGACTTGTTATTTAATAACGGGGAAGGCCTTATATTCCCTACTCCCAGCACCCAGTCTGTGTCATAATCTGGTGGCATTGCATGGTCGTCCCTCATTGGCTGGGCATGATCAGGAACTCTTTCAGCACCTGTTGCTAGGCCCTCAGGCAGACTCTTCATGATCAGGAACTCTGACAGTAGACCCTCAGGCTGACTCCAGGTTGGCTTATAAAGAAGTAAATTATGTGCATGCCTTGGCAACTAGTTTGAGCCAATTTCCTCGACCCTATGGGCCTGTCCTACTACATATCTACTCTTTTATTTTATTATGTGGGTGCTCAGTGGGAGTCAGAGTTCTTTGCTCCAGCCTTGTTGACCCGACCTTAGGGGGGCGGGGCTTAGCAACTGGATTGTGTCTATCTTAGGTTGGCTTGCCAAACAAGCTCTTTTTTAAAAAAAAGGTTTATATATTTATTTAATGTATATGAATACTCTATCTGCATGCACAATTTTATACCGGAAGAGGGCATCAGATCCCATTATAGGTGGTTGTGAGCCACCATGTAGTTGCTGGGAATTGAACTCAGGACCTCTGAAAGAGCAGCCAGGGCTCTTAACTGCTGAGCCATCTCTCTAGCCCCCAAACAAGCTCTTACTAGTCATTGACTATCAGCCCTCACAGAGCGTCCATCCCTGGGGAGTCATCCTGGGTGGGGAGGGTCAGGTAGTAGTCTTCTGAATTTCAGAAAGCCAGGCATGCATAACCTCCTGTGGAAGGCTGTGAGTTGGATGTCTAAAAGCCATTAACACCTGTACAGTCTTCTTAGTGGACTGCTGTGGGATGTTCTGTATGGCAAATGTGTTGCTCTGATTGGTCAATTAATAAAACACTGATTGGCCAGTGGCTAGGCAGGAAGTATAGGCGGGACTAACAGAGAGGAGAAAAGAACAGGAAGGTGGAAAGAGACACAGCCAGCCGCCGCCAGGACAAGCAGCATGTGAAGATGCCGGTAAGCCACGAGCCACATGGCAAGGTATAGATTTATAGAAATGGATTAATTTAAGATACAAGGACAGTTAGCAAGAAGCCTGCCACGGCCATACAGTTTGTAAGCAATATAAGTCTCTGTGTTTCCTTGGTTGGGTCTGAGCGGCTGTGGGACTGGCAGGTGAGAGAGATTTGTCCTGACCGTGGGCCAGGCAGGAAAACTCTAGCTACAGTGGACACCCGTTGTTGCCAGATGTGCTGTAGGAGACACTTAAAAAGGAGAAAGATTTAAAAACCACCCTGCCAAGCAAAGCACAAGTGAGAATCCAGGAGGGATCAAACAGTCTTTTTATATTATGCCAAACCTTTTCAAAAAATAAAGAATCAACTGGGCGGTGGTGGCACACACCTTTAATTCCAGCACTCAAAAGGCAGAGGCAGGAGGATCTCTGTGAGTTTGAGGCCAGCCTGGTCTACAAAGTGAGTTCCAGGACAGGCTCCAAAGCTACACAGAGAAACCCTGTCTCAAAAAACCCAAATAAATAAATAAATAAATAGTCAAAAAGCTCTGCTCTTGTTTGATTTAATTAGAAATTTTCATGTGTTAGCTGTAATAAATAATATAGAAACTTAGCTGACCATGGGCCCTTAACACATTTAGCTAGCTCCCGGCCTGCTAAACTAACATTCCTCATCTCAAAAGGCATCATACAAAATGTGGAAAAGCGAGGGTCCACAAGTCTTCAGCCTTTAGAAGGGCAATGAGAACAAGAAAGGGGGGTATACACATTACCCATCCTGGGTTATTTCCTCCTTGGTGGAATCAGGCTGATCTGTGGCCAGGTGCACATCTCTTGCTAGGACCCATATTGGCATAGGGGCACTCTGAGGAAAATACAATCTACCCTCTCCCACGGGTTAGCAGGGGGGCTAGTGGCTGCCATTAGAGGGAGATAGAATCTCTCCATCTCACCAGGGGCAGAGGTGTGTTCCTTGGCAAAGATGCCCAGTGCTTGTAGGCTGGGCTGAGCACTTTGTCATCAAAACTGAGAAAGTTCATATGGAAAAGGACTTCTGTTAAGGCCGGATGAGGATCTCTCCTAGCCTCTGGTGAGATAGTCCTGGCCAGCAGCTCCTTGAGAACTTTGTTGGTCCTCTCCACAATGGCTTGTCCCTGCAGATTGTAGGGGATGGCAGTGGTATGGGAAATCTTCCAGGACCCCAGAAAGTCATTGAATTGTTGAGATGCATAGACAGGGCCATTGTCAGTCTTAAGTGCCCAAGGTACCCCCATAACTACCATGACTGACTTAAGGGCCTTGATAGCATTGATGGCTTCTCCCCAGAAAGGGCAAGGTCATAAACAAAGGAGGAAAAGGTATCTATTGCCGCATTAACATATTTAAGAGCATATATGTAAGCATATGCCAGAAGGAGCATAATGTGTAACATCTATTTGCCAAATGGCACTAAGCCACGGGGGTTGACCCCTGTGCATTGAAGCAGTCCTAAGGGGTCAAGAGGGGTGCAAGTTGCACATGCCCAGGACAAATGTTTACATTGGGAAACCGGCAATTCTGGAAGAAGTCTATGCAAATTCTATGGAGACAGACGGAAATGCTGGTGAAGGGCCCTGGCTTGCTCTAGGAGATCCATACTGGCTGTTAATATGATGGTGTCTGTGACCTCATTTCCTCGAGCCAATATTCCGGGTAATTTAGAATGAGATCTAACATGTGACAAGTACCAAGGCTCAGTCCTCTGATTTAGGACATCTTGTATGAGCAGCATGGTACTGGCGATGGGGGTCAGTGAGTCTTTGACTCGAGGAAAGGCCAGCACACGAACTGCCTGTACATCTTTATTGGAAGTGTGGGGAGTTCTGCTAAGATCTTGTTTTTTGGCGAATGATTGTCAATAGTTCCTGTAAATCCTGCAACTATTTCCTGGGATGAGATATAATCTGTCCAGAGGGACTGGGTGTTCTTTAAAGAAAAGGGGAAGACAAGCTTATCTGGCTCTTGTTCATATGTTCTCTGTGCCAGCATCCTCGCCTTAAGGCCAAGTTGGAAAGACTGGTCAAACTTAGAGGTGACCTTGTGCAGGTCAGAATATGCTTGATGTATCCATAGAAGGGGTTCAGATTGCCATAATACTCCCCAAAATCCCTTGAGTGTCCAGAGAGCCATTGCCAGTAAGGGTCTTTGGGGATCATGGTGTTGCAGGCTGGAGATGGCTAGAATGGCCAAAACCTTTTGTAGCAACTCTTTAGCTTCTTGGGTAAGCCTAACCTGTGGAAGGACAGGTGAGGCCCTCCAACAATGGAAATAGGTGTCTCATCTCTTGGTCAGGGATGGGTAAGAAAGGTTTAAGGCCAATTAACCATGTCTCATAATTGTAATCTGAGAGTGAGTACAATTCCTTCATTTCCAATTTAAAGGAAAGGGGGCAGACCTGCTTAGCAATGGGAAATTCTAAAAAGGCAAATGGGGGTACCATTTGGACCTTATCTGGAGCCACCATCAGATGTAACAATGCAAGATCTTCTAATACTCCCTTGGCAGTCTTTTGCAGAAAGGCTGCATCTGGGTGGCAGGAGAAGATCATCCGTATAATGGGTCAAAAGGACATCCCTGGGGACATTGACCAAAGCTTGAGAAACATAACTGGCCAAGAGTGGGGCTATTCTCCATTCTGTGGGGCAAAATAGTCCATTGATATCTCTTAGCTGGTTTTTGCATATTACATCCCCCATACAGTAAAGGCAAAATGATCTCGATCCTGTGGTGTCAGGGGAATTTAAAAAAAGGAATCCTTAATATCTAAAACTAATATATAATAAGATGGAGGAATCATGCTGGGGTGGAGAAGGCTTGGCTATGTAGACCCCATTTTTTCCATTAGACCATTAACTACATGAAGATCCTGCAGGAGGCAGTAGCATCTGATCTCTTGGGGATAACAAATATGGGGGTATTATATTTACTTGTGGATGGGTCTATGTGCCCCAGCTTTCGCTGTTCTGAAACTAATTCCTTTAGGATTGACAGCTTGGGTTCAATTACAGGCCACCGTTCCACCCATACTTCTTGAGAGCCATGTCCAAGGAATAGGGATGGGGGCTCAATCATGGTGGATATCATGGGGACAGTGGCCCTTACAATTGGGGGTGTGGATCTTTTTAAAAATTTTTTTTTGAATTTTTGAGATAGGGTTTCTCTGTATAACAATCCTGGCTGTCCTGGAACTCCAGGCTAGCCTTGAACTCAACTCATAGAGATTCACCTGCCTCTGCCTCCCAAGTGCTGGGATTAAAGGTGTGCACCACCACTGCTCGGCAGGGGATGTGGATCTCATGCAGGGTTTCAGACTGCAAGACCTGCCTTTTCATGGACCTTGATGTTATCAAAATAGGCACTGTCATTTGTAGTTAGGACAATACCCATATCCTCCAAAATATCTCTGCTCCAAGGTTCCTAGGTACAGTGGAAATGATAGGGTGAATGGCTCCCCATTGCCATCAAGGTCCTTCCAATGGACCAGGTGGGTGGTCATCTTAGAGTCTTGTTGGCCTCCTGTATAACTGTGGGGGGGGGGGGGTTAAACTTCCAATGAGGGAAGTGAAGAGCCTCAGTCTCGGTTAAAATGGTGGTGTCCACATCCATGTCAACCAAGCCTTCAACAGCTTGTCCACCAAGATAGATGGTCAGCATTGGGGAGTGTGGAAAAATGAACATTGTCCAGTAGATTTTTGGATTGACTGAGGAGTGCCCTGCCTGGAGTTTAAAGGGCTGGTGTTTCGGCAGGCTGTGACCTGCAATCCTTTGCCCAATGACATCCCTTGTTGCATCTGGGGCGTTGGGTCCTAGGTTTTGCCCAGGATCAGTCACACCACAAATGGCCTGGTTTGACACATCCCCAGCAAGTTCTGTCTGCCTGGAGGCCCTTGGGGGTGACATCAGCACGCTGCCTGTCAGTGAGGAGAGCGTCCAGGGAGGCAGTAAGAGCGACGATGGGACCGGTGCTGGGGTCGAGATCTCTGGTGGCCTGCACCCATTTATGTGTGTTCTCATTCTGCACAGCTGCAACCGCATTACAGGTGGACACTGAGCCCCTCCCAAGTCAGCTGTTTAATCAACATATCCACTCTGTGCTCTACGGCCTCATTGACATGGGCCAGGAAGTCAGTGAAGAGCTCCCCGGCTGTTGGATAAGATTGTGAAAGTAAGCCGAGGGGTCCCAGGGAGTACAGGCTCCGTGGGCCTCGAGGGCCAAGTCTGAGACCTGTTGAAAATAGGCATTCAAGCTAATCTGTGCCCGGTGTACAGGATGGACATATTTTCCACGCCCTGTGAGCATATCATAGGTTACTGGGACATTAAGTAAGATGTTCATCCGGGCCTGGGATTCTGCCTGATCATCATAGACTGCAGGCTCTAACACAGCTTTAAGCAAATGGTACCAATTGAAGTAAGTTTGTAACTACTTGGACCATTGAGCAAGGACCTGCTGAAAGTAGGGGAATCTGGGCCTGACTCACTGACTGCCTTCCGGATGAGGGAGAGTTCAGCTATGGGGGTGGGAATCCAGGGCTGGACATTGGCATTTGGGCCCACATTGACTGGGAAGGCTTCTATAGGTCTATGGACTGACAGTGGTGCAGGCTGTGAGGGTTGTAAGATGCCTGGCACTGCGGGACAGGAGCCACCTCCTGATGCAGCCGGGTTCTGGGGTAGAGTGCTGTGGGATGGTCTGTATGTCAAATGTGTTGCTCTGATTGGTCAATAAATAAAACACTGATCGGCCAGTGGCCAGGCAGGAAGTATAGGTGGGACTAACAGAGAGGAGAATTGAAAGAACAGGAAGGCAGAGGGAGACACTGCCAGCCGCAGCCATGACAAGCAACATGTGAAGATGCCGGTAAGCCACGAGCCACGTGGCAAGGTATAGATTTATAGAAATGGGTTAATTTAAGATATAAGAACAGTTAGCAAGAAGCCTGCCGCAGCCATACAGTTTGTAAGCGATATAAGTCTCTGTGTTTACTTGGTTGGGTCTGAGCAGCTGTGGGACTGGCGGGTGACAGAGATTTGTCCTGACTGTGGGCCAGGCAGGAAAACTCTAGCTACAAAAGATTACCCCAAGAATGCTGTGGTGGAGTCATAGCCGCCCTCGGTGGTGATGGAGCAGAGGGGGGAGCAGTGCATGACTTAATGACAATTGCCTTCTCCTTGACAGATTTCACCGGGCCCAAACTGTCTCCTCATCATTGGATATCATAGGGATGGATGGGAAATGGTGGGGTGATGAAAAGATGACCCATCTTTCAGAGGGAAACAGCAAGCAAACAGCAGTCAGAAGATGACAGTCAACAGGGGTGACAGTTTGTATTGGACCCTTATGTCTTATGCTTAGTGGGAGACTTCCATGGTGTTTTAGGCCATGGCCACATGCTCCCAGGGTGTCTCCAGACAAGGATTGGTGTTCAGTAGCCGAGCCTTGGTTCCACCTCCTGGGGGGTCAGTCCTTATGTGGAGGTGCTGGGTGAACCAAAATAGAAAAAACTGTGCCTTCCTAATGGGACAGGCAGACAAACATGACAAACAACACAAAAGAAGGAAAGAATGGGGGTCCCAACGTTTACCTGCTGAAGGGACTGAAGAACACAACACTGAGGGGCCTTCTCACTGAAACACACCGTCTTGGGGGCACTCTCCAGTGCCTCGAGGGAAGGGAGGGAGATGATCAGAACCTACACCAGGAAGAGAAAGTAACAGAAGCCCCAAGTTCAGGCACCAGATGCTGCTGGATCCTAATGCCTCCCTTGGGGGAGGGGGTGAGAAGGCAGCATTAGTGAAACAGACACCGGGAGTTAGGTGAAGGCAAACAGCAGACTCATTTATTTGATAACGTGGAAGGCCTTATATACCCTCTTCCCAGCACCTAAGCTGTGTCCCAAACTGGTGGCATTTTATGGTCATCCCTCATTGGCTGGGCACACTCAGAAACTCTGACAGCGCCTGCTGCTAGGCCCTCAGGCAAACTCCAGATTGGCTCATAAAGAAGTACATTATGCACATGCCTTGGCAACTGGTTTGAGCCAATTTCTTTGACCCTATGGGCCTGTCCTACTACAACAGTGTCCAAATATCCCACAACAGCACCATCTTGGAGGCATGGAGCAGCAAGAATCCTCAACTGATGCTGAATCTATGGCTCTCAGGTCTTGGCTACCCTAGCTATTCAGAACCACCACACAGACAAGACCATAGGATCTGGACAATTGAAGGCCATGCTGTCCTCCACACTCATCTGTTCTCCATCTGTCTCTATGGTGTTCCTGCCCCCAGGAATCACACCCTGGGCCTGGCTCCAGGTCAGTTCTCAAGTCCCTTTCTCTGCCTGCCACTGCTTGTGTTTTTAGCTCACGCCACCAGCTGCTCCCTGAAGGAATTATTTCAGCTACAGAACCGGTCCCTCCCTTCTATGGACTTGACCCCTGCTAGCTCAGTATAGGTCTGAAGTGATCAGAATGTGACAGGCACTGTCTCCTTGCTTGGAGACAGTCCCTCGAGGTGACTAAAGCATTGTGAAGCCCTGCAATTGCGTCTCATTGCGTCTCTTTTTTAAAAAAATTATTTATTTATTGGTCTTTCAAGACAGGTTTTCTCTGTATAACAGCCCTGGCTGTACTGGAACTTGCTCTGTACACCTGGCTGGCCTTGAATTCACAGATATCTGCCAGCTTCTGCCTCCCGAGTGTTGGGGCTAAAGGAATGAGTCACCACCGCCCAGCACCTCTTCTCTTCTTGTCTCCCTCCCTCCCTTCCTTCGTGTGTGTGTGTGTGTGTGTGTGTGTGTGTGTGTGTTGAGACAGGGTCTTATGTAACCCAGACTAGCCTCAAATTCACTGTGTAGCCAAGGACGGCCTTTAACTCCTAATCTTTTAGCCTCTGTCTCCCAGTTGTTGAGATTACAGGTAGCTACTGTCAGCTTTTTGTTGTTGTTTGCCTTTTGGGTTTTTTGTTGTTGTCTTTTGTTTTGTTTTGTTTTTTTTAGATAGGACTTCTCTGTGTAGCCCTGACTGCCCTGGAACTCATTCTGTAGACCAGGCTGGCCTCAAACTCAGTGATCCTCCTGCCTCTGCCTCCCCAGTGCTGAGACTGAAGGCATGAACCACTGCACATGACTTAACTGTCAGCTTTTACAGTATTGTACTTCAGACTGCCAAAGTGGGTTCCAGCCACCATCCTGATTCAGTCAGCTTGGATTCCCAGAACAGGACTGATCAATCAACATCCATATGACAAGGAACCTACACCAACAGCAAGCATGGGCGAGCCAACACACCATCCTGTGAGGGTGGTTGTCTCTAAAGGGATGACTGGAGTGAGCTCCTGGGAACTGACTTGTCCCTTTAAAGAGTATGGACTCCTGTGAGCTGTCATCCAGAACTAGACTGAGATAATGATCAACCAGACCACCCTTTGAACAGAAGTGCTTACCTGTGAGTGCCTCTTGTCCCTTGGCCCAATTCCTCCTCTATCTAAACCTAAAGCTCACGTCAGTGTCCAGAAGAAGACCCCAGTGGACTTGGGGTCGGTCACTGGCCCCCCTTATCTGCTCCTCTTCCTAACGTTGATGAAAGCTCTTTATCTGCTTTTCACTATTAATCATCTCTTTAATTAGTCCACTGGGACAGGTCACTGAGACCAGCCTTCAAGAGCCCTGGGAGCCTTAGCTTTTTCTGGGAACCCCCAGAAATAAGAACAGTCATGATCAGTGGCTCTGTAGTAAGGTCAGGAACCACACCTGTCCTGTCTTCTAATGAAAGCCTGGTACTGTATATGGTGCTGGATCTGACACACAGTCAGAGGTCATGAGATATTTGTTGCAGATTGACTGTCCAAAGAACTCAGCCAAGTTTGGCAAAGCCTGGGCTAAGTATATGTGGACTGCTGTGATAGTTTCTCTCCCTGGTGAATGATCTCTGAGTTGGCTCCCAACTCTCCTCCAGAACACAAGCTAACTTCTTTCAGTGTCTGTAAACCCTTTACCTTCTAGTCTCTGCACTGCCCTCCATCCTCACCTCCTAACACTCTCCGCAATGAACAACAGTCTCAGCCCTTCAAACTGGCTGTCTACAAACTCTACTCTCTAAATAGACCATGCCACTGCTTGTTTTTGGTTGGCCAACTCCTTGAGTTTTTGCTTGGATAATATCTTTAATCTCCAGCTTAGGCAAAGGCTTTCCCTACTCCTGGTCCCTGAACTTTGATGGCTCAGTATTGTTCCTCGTCCTCTTGCCTGCCTCCCCCGTAGCCTGTAAGTCCTGAAAAGCAGGACCAATTTGGTCTGCTGCACTCCTGTCTTCCCAGAAGGCAGCCTGGGGCCTGCCAGGTGACATGCAGCATGAATGGATGTCTGGATTTCCTTGTCAAACCCCAGCATGTGTCTCTAAGTGTTCTATGCTCCTGATGCTTAGCCCTGGGCCTAGCACCAAGAGTGCTCTGCAGCTGTTCAGGAAGGCCAGGGGTGGGCAGATCTGAGCAGTGCTCATCACAGTCCAGGGGAAATGAGACAGGATGACAAATCCCAAATTTGGGATTCTGAGGGGCTCTTTAAAAAGGTCCTATGAGCTGGTTATTGGTGGCACATGCCTTTAATCCCAGCACTTGGGAGGCAGAGGCAGGCAGATTTCTGAGTTTGAGGCCAGCCTGGTCTACAGAGTGAGTTCCAAGACAGCCAGGGCTACACAGTGAAACCCTGTCTCAAAAAACAAACAAACAAAGGCCCTGTGAATTTTGGGTGTAGTTTAGTAGCAGAGTGGTTGCTGAAGAAGAAAAAGAAAAGAAAGAAAAAGTAGGTCTGTAGAGACGGCTCTGTTGGGTAGGAAGCCCTGCTGTGAGGGCGTGACGACCTGAGTTGGAGACCCAGCTGTTGTGGAACAGTCTTTTTGTACACTGTGAAGTTGTGTCCTTCCGATTGTTCTAATAAAAACCCGACCGGCCAGGAGCTAGGCAGGATTTCTGGGAAGAGGGGATGCTGGGAAGAGGGGAGATGGCCAAGAGACGAGGAAGAAGCTGCATGGGCAATACAGAGTAAAGGTAACCGAGCCAAGTTAAAAAAAACAAAACAAAAAAAAAAAACGTAGATTAAAAATATGGGTGAATTTAAGTTGTAAGAGATAAGTTAGAAACAAGCCTAAGCTATTAGCTGAACTTTCATAATTAATAATAAGTCTCTGTGTCATTATTGGGGACCATGGGTCCTGACAAAAAAATCTGACTACACCCACCACCCATGATAAATGCTAGGTGGGATGGCCAATGCTGGTCTGTAACACCCACCCCCACCAGACAGAAAGGTGGCTGGGGAGCCCTGACCACAGCCCTAGCTCCAGGTTCAAGGTTCACTGAGCTTCCTATCACAAAGGAAGATGAAGTAAAGCAAGAAATCTGACATTCTCCTCTGGCCTCATACAACACACACACACACACACACACACACACACACACACACGCACAAACTCACTATTATTATTATTATTGTTTGGTTTTATTTATTCATTTATGTATTAGTTTATGTGTATGTTTGTGCCTGAGTTTATATATATGCACCATATACATGGAGGTGCCCACAAAGGACAGAAGAGGATGCCTGGAGAAACAGGCAGTTATAAGCTGACAGATGTGGGTTGGGGGCGTGTGTGGGGGTGTGGGGGATAGGGGGTGTGGGGGGTGTGCCAGGAACACAAACTTGCTTCCCTGTAAGAGCATAAGTACCATTAGCCACTGAGCGGTCTCTCCAAACCCATTTGTTTTTTTTTGGTTTTTATTTTTTTTATGTGTGTATGTTTTTTCAATTATTTTATGTATATGAGTGTTTTGCCTGCATATGTGTTTGTGTGTCGTGTGTGCAATGCTCACAGAGGCCAGAAGAGGGTGTCAGAACCCCTGGAACTATAATTTAGAAAAAGAAAAATAGAAAGCTAACAAATAAGACCTCTTAAAGACAAGTGTGAAGCTGGGTGGCTCTCGCCTTTAATCCCAATAGAGGCAGAGGCAGGCGGATGTCTGAGTTCAAGGCCAGCTGGTCTACAGAGCGAGATCCAAAACTACAAGAGAAACCCTGTCTCGAGAAAAACTAAAACAGAAACAAACAAACAAAAAAGACAGACATGAAATGC
>CABHPP010123115.1:0-43207 GCA_902168425.1 Peromyscus attwateri
TCTGTTGGTTATACTTGCATCTGAAGTTCCTGATCGTTTACTTAGATTTTCTATTTCCAGCATTCCCTCTGTTTGAGTCTTCTTCATTTTTTCTACTTCCCTTTTCAGGTCTTGGACTGTTTCCTCCATTTGTTTCATTGCTTTTTCATGTTTTTCTTTCAGTGCTTTATTGTTTTCTTCCAGGACTTTATTTTTTTCTTCTACTTTAATTGTCCTTTCCTCTAGGTTTTTACAGCGCTCTTGCAATTTTTTTTGTATTTTCCTCTATATAAGCCTCTATCTTCTTCATGATGTTATTCATAAGGCTGTTTTCTTCTGCTTCTTCCAATTTTTGATGATCAGCTCTAGATGTTGGAGGAGGGCTAGGTTCTGGTGATGCTGTATTGCTCTTTATTTTGTTGTATGTACTTCTGCCTGGACGTCTGCCCATCTCCTTGTGTTCGATCTTGGTCTTATCAGCTCACTTGGTGGAGAAAGAGCTGACAGATTCGGGAAGTCTCTCTCTTTTGTCCAGATGGGACTCTCTTCTCCAAATGGGAAGTGCGAGGCAGGTTGGGAGCTCTTGTTCAGATGGGAAGGCCGAAGCAGGATGGGAGCTATTGTCCAGATGAGAAGTCCGAGGCAAGATGGCAGCTCTTGTTCAGAAGAGAAGTCTTTTGTCCAGAAGGGAAGTCCGGGGCAGGATGGGAGCTTTGTCCAGAAGGGAAGTCCGGGGCAGGATGGGAGGTTTGTCCAGAAGGGAAGTCCTTCCGGGGCAGGCTGGGAGCTTTGTCCAGAAGGGAAGTCCGTCAGGGGCCCGCTGGGAGCTTTGTCCAGAAGGGAAGTCCGTCCGGGCAGGATGGGAGCTGGGGGCCGGTCTCTAAGTCTCAGGAAGTGGCGGGGGTCTCCGGGGGTGCTGGACTTGGGGGCAGGGCTTGGAGACTGCAGGGGATCTTGGGGAAGGGGGCCCTTCCCGGTAGGGGTGGGGGTAGAAGGGAACCTGCCCGCTGGCCAGAACTTGGGGCCAAGGTCGTATGCTCTTTTTAAACACAAGGAGCCAAAATACAATGTTGACCTCTGTTAGTGTTGGCTCCCCAAAGGTGGCTCCTAGTAATACCTTACCGTATTCTTGAGCATACCCAATCACTCCCAAGAGCTCCAGAAGTAAGTTTCCACAAATAGAGGAGAAAGTATTTATAGCTAATACCTGTTCAATTTCTATTTGGTATAAATGAAAGATTTGGCAGAGTAGTCTGACCCTGGTTCAATTTAAGATGTCAATTTTATATGCACGAAGATAAGATAAACTATAAGATGCAGTTTGGGAGGAAATTGATAGCAACTGATAGAAGGAGAGGAAAAGTAAAACACCTTAGGGCAAGATCATCAAGGGTGTTTTTTTCTACTACTTTTATTTCTCTCTGCATGTGTTTTTCAGAAAAGGAAAAACAGAATTCAGTTGCAACCGTGTAATATTTCCTGAAATAATTAGTGGGACCTCTTGTGACTTCAGCACAGTTCTTTTCTCCTTTGCTTTCACTATTATTTAAGTTCTTATGTTTGATTTTCCCTTAGCAATGGAAGGTCTCATCCTTCTCAGCACCATTATTAAGGCAGTGGATGTTTCTGACAGGTAGGTTTGGGGTTATAGCATAACTCAGTGTGAAAAGTATATCTTATGCTAATTATGAACCTTTGGACAATACTACATACTACACATCATTAGTGGGCCCCAAAGACTAGCATCCCACCCACCATCTTTATTTGGAAATCAGGTCATTACTAGTTAAGACCAAGTCATATGGAGTATGATGAGCCCTTATGAAGAGAAAATACTACATGAAGAAACAAGCAGAGGAAAGGCCACCACGTGACAACAAAGACAGACAGACAGACACTATATAGCTACTGGTCAAAGAAAGCCAAGGATTGTCTGGAAGTTCCAAAATTTAGCAGAGAGGCAGGAACACATTCCCTCCAGTCCCACAAAAATCAAATGTCAGTACATCTAGATTTGGGCTTCAGTAATTAGATCAGTGAATACCCTAAGTGTCATCATAGAGCCTTTCTCCAGTAACTAATGGAAGCAGATGCAGAGATCCACAGGAAACACCAGGCCAAGCTCCAGGAGTCCAGTCAAAGAGAGAGAAGAAGGATTCTATGAACAAGTCCTTCAGGATCATGATGGGGAAACCTACAGAGACAACCAAACCAAACTAGTAGAAACTCATGAAATTTAGACCAACAGCTGTAGAGCCTGCATGGGACTGGACTAGGCCCTCTGCACAGTGAGACAGTTGCATAGCTTGATCTAGAGGCCCCCTGGCAGTAGGATCAGAATCCATCCCTGGTGCATGAGAGGGCTCTTTGGAGCCCACTACCTATGGTGGGACACCACGCACTGCCTTGATGAAGGGGGAGGGGCTCAGACTTGCCTCTACTAAATGTACCAGGCTCTGCTGATTCCCCATGGGAGGCCTTCCCTCTTAAAGAAGGGAATGGGGGTTTGGTTGTGGGGGGAGGCTGGAGGGATGGGAGGAGGGAAGAGGAGGATCTGTGATTGGTATGTAAAATGAATAAAAAAATTCTTAATAAAAAATACATAAATTAAAAAAACTTTGCAAGTACACATTTTTATTGTGTTAAGCAGTCTGTAGTAATTTATTACAATAGCTATAGAAAATGCCATGAAATAGCTACCCATTTTGATGCAGGAAGTGTGTGTGGACTGTCTATTGTGATAGCCAGTACTTGCCACTAACCCTTTGCTCTTAAGCATTTACTACAAGAATTAGTCCTCACAGACTACCAGCACTGTCTGCTTTATTCAGACATTTCACATAACAGACATCGTGGCAATTAGAGTCCTCCTCTCTAAATTTCAAGAGTAAAATAAAGCATGTAATTAGAAAAGAGCATTAAATGTTCCAAGCAGAGTTGGGGCACTCCATATGAGCCACTTCATAGGATGAAGCCAAAATGATCTCACCAAACTGACAAAGAAAGGTGGATTTGAAAAGTCCCTCAGTCAGAATCTCAAAGCTGGAAAGCATTAGCCATATAAAGACTTAAGGCAGGAAGCATATAGCTATAGATCAGTTGTTGACAAAGTAAGAAGAGAAACGAAACTTGAGGAGCTGATGGGAGAAGACAAATATTCACATGATGAAAGGTCGGATCGAGTAGACTAGGAGCAAGAGGGCAGCCCTGCATGAGAAGAACATCCAGAGAAGCTTCCTTCCTTCATCCCAGTGTCACATCTTAAAATGTTAAGCTTATTTACTTTCGACTCCAAATTCTTATTTTCAAAAAGAATTTCTAAAGATATTAGGAAGCACACACACACACACACACACACACACACACACACAAAACAGAGTCTCATAGTGTTCATTAACAGAACCTGTTCATAGCCCACCAAGTTAAGTTCTTAGAAAACAGGAGCATGTACATCTTGCTTATTGAAGTCTCACTTTCCTTGTAAGCAGGAAGTCTAGAAGCAATAATTGTTTGCTAAAATGACAAAATGAGATTATTTAGCATATTCCTTCGTGATTTTTTTTTTCAAATGTATGGACCTTTGCATTGACAACCTGGCTGTTCCACTGTGAACTCAAGATCATGATTCCTGCCTTACCTATTCATCTCTGATACATGCTGGCAGGCTGGCTAATCCAGGCATTGAGAAAGCTACAACAACAGTAGTTTGATGGATATTTGTGGCAATGCTAGTTTTAAAAATTAATGTTTTGCCGGGTGGTGGTGGCACACACCTTTAATCCCAGCACTCGGGCGGCAGAGTCAGGCAGATCTCTGTGAGTTCGAGGGTAGCCTGGTCTACAGAGCAAGATCCAGGACAGGCACCAAAAACTACTTAGAGAAACCCTGTCTCGAAAAACCAAAATAATAATAATAATAATAATAATAATAATAACAATAATAATAATAATGTTTGTTTTTATTTTCATTTGTGATTTGTGTCTCCCTGTGTGTCTATGTGTTTTTGTGTGTTCACCATATATGTGCATCAGATCCTTTGGAGCCTGAGTTACAAGTAGTTGTAAGCTACTCTATGGGGGAGCCGGGAACCAAACTCAATTCATCTCTTCAGCCCAGGCACTGAAAGTTTTATTGTCTGTTCTGATGCTTAGCCAAATTTCTTTTAATGACAAACAATGGTTTAAATTTCTATCCAATTCTCCTCCTCTCTTGCTGTCGTCTGTGACTTATTCCATGAACAGTTGCCACAACTACTTGACACATAGTAGCTTACTACATGTTTATTATACCTTAATATATGCTGAAGTTTATACTTAAAGATGGAGTGATTTTATGCTGAAATCAGGGGGAAATCCTCTTTCCTTGGATAAGTTCAAGTGTTCTGACAAACAAAGAAATTCATGATTGAAAGGCTGGGAGAAATCCACAAAATGTCAGGTTGTGAACCAAGGCATTGGAGTGCTAATTCTAGCTTATGTTTAATAAATGCACTCAGATACTCAGAGAGGAAGAATCCCTGAGACTGTGTGAGGTCTGTGCGTTTCATGAAAAGCTGCAGGTGTTTCTTGTGAGACTAAAAACAAGAAAGCAAATCACAAAGGAAACTCCCCTGAGAAAGGAACCATGTGCCCCAAACACCAAAAAGAAAAGTCGGAAACTAAATATCTTTGGTTCCAATATAATTTGATTTATTTTTGTTTTTTAAATTTTTTTCTACTGTTGGCAATGATCCTTTTGTCCGAAGTTCAGAGCAGAGCTGAGAAGCTTCTTGAAAAAGTTTCTTGTAGATATTTCTAACATGAACAAAACCCTGCAAATTACACCCTTTCACGATGAAGTCATGACAGAAAGCTAGGTGAGGCACTTGAACTAAATGAAAGCAAAGGTTTGGATTCCACCCACTGCTTTTCCTAAGAGGAGAATTTCATTTCATTAACTCAGACAGGTGGGACTTGACAGAATAATACACTGCCATGGGTTCTTGCTTTGTTGCAAACTTCTTGTCATTTTAAAATGTTTATAAATTCCATGAAAGGATTAATATCCTAAATAAATATGGAAATAGATTTAGCCCTTGACATTAAAACATCTTTTGAACATTTTTATGAAGCAAGTAGTCAATAGGATTACCTCAATTATTCTATTGGAATAACTAAATAATAGGAAAATTAAGCTAAAGGTGGTTGCTACTGATACTATTAAGTTTTATTTCAACCAAAACAAATTACAGAACTAGTGCACAATAACTATATTTTAGAACTTGAAGAAAACATTAAATTAAAATAAAATGGATGAATTTCCATCACCTAAGGAACAGTACCACAATGCTCTCATTTACTTCACTTGAAAAAGTACACACATACATGTAAACCTTTTCAATCAAAAATCAAATGGACACATCGCATACTTTCATGTAACTTGAATATTTTCAGCAAAAGTTTTAAAATGTCTTGTGAGTGCCCTTCCATGACAAAACCAAATACCTGCTTTGGCAATGCTGTGGTATTCTCTCATGTGGGTGTGGCACACCTTAGCTGACAGCATGTGCAGAGCTAGAGACGGACACTACACACGACACTGTGACAAACGCCATTGTCTAGAAATCCTTATGTACCTGTATAATTACTTCTCTCTTCCTTAGAAGTGTTAACTTGATTATTTTAGAGCTTTTAGATATCACCACCGAGCTGCATTAATAAGGACGTTTCCGTTCATACCTCTACCAAAAGTGTATTATTTATCTCACATTCTCGTCCATTCAGATTCCTTCATTTGAGTTTTTTCAGTCTGATAGCTATAGAACAATATGTCAATTGCAGTAGACAACAATATGTATGTTTTTGAAACAAACCCAAATCAACCATTAAAAGAAGAAATCAAATAAGCCAATGATGGACATAAAATGCAAAGACCAATATATTAATTATTCTAATAAAAGAGAGGGAAAAAAGAATGAAGCCCATCAAAGAATAGAGTTTAGCAAATCAGTAGCACAATGATAGATTTAAACTTACTAATAGCAACAATTAAATGTAAATGATCCAAATACTCGGATAAAAAGAATGCAATTTCTAGATTGCACCTTTTTTTTTTATCAGAATGACAGCTTCACCACACACAGTGGCCATATGAAGTATATTCTCTGTTTCAGTTGACTATAGTTTGAATCATTAACAGAAAACTTTCTGGAAAATCCTCCAAAAGTTGGAAATTAAACAACTTTCTCAATAAGCTATGGATCAAATGAGATCACAAGGCAATTTAAAACATTTGAAAAGAATAAAAGTGAAAAAATGGCATACAAAACTGTGGGATTGTGCTAATACCAGCTTAAAGATATGTTTCTAGCAACAAAAAGACAAAGATGAGGAACAAGAAGAGTAAGTGACACCCAAAAGAAATCTACGAAGGGAAATTAAAAAACTAAGCTTGATACGATGGCTCATATTTTTAATCTCAACATTCCAGGAGGCTGAGGCAGAAGTACTGCCATTAATTTGAGTCCAGCCTGGGCTACACAGAGTTTCATACAGAATAGCCTGGGATATGATACATGATACACACATATCACTTACATACATGGAGTAAGTATGAGGAGTAAGAATACTACAGAAATATTGAGATTATGAAAAACTTTCTCTGAGTAAATACAATAATTTAGATGAAATGCATAAAATTTTTGAAAGATATGTGAACTACAAAAACTCAACAAAAAACTGAATAAACCTATAATATATTAATTTGAAATTAAAAGCTTCCCATAAAATTCAGAGCTGGATGACTTCATGACATAAAGAATGAATAACCATGTGATCAGTTGGGTTTATTACAGAAATTCAAGATATTTCAGCATTCAGAATCAATTATCAAAATTAATCAAATTAAGAAACTAAAAAGAATCATCAAACAGTGACATAAAACAGAATAAACTTCTGTTTAGCAAACATTTGACAACGTGTACTATTTACTCATGATGTCAAACGCTTAGCCAAGAGGGTAGAGAAGATATTGTCCATTTGATAAAAGCACATACACAAAACTATTGCTAACCTGCTGGAAATGCATGCCCAATACCTGTACAGTATGAAACCAGCCTAAACCCAGCATGGAGCTATGGGCAAAAAAAATGGCTGCTGGGGGAAGGAGAGTCAGTTTTCTCAGGCTTGAGAGGCTACCCACAATACTTATGTCATATGTACAATACTAAATGGACTCAGTGGGTCTAAAAACAGAGTCCACAAGGTTGAGAAGGAGAGGTGCTAAGGAGGATGTGTGAGAACTTGGAAGAAAGGAAATGGGGAAGAGGATTTGATCAAAGTATTTTATATGCATGTCTGAAAAGGGAGGTGGGTTTGATCAAAACATGTATACATGAATAAAATTCATGAACAATTTTTTAAAGTCTCCACCAAAAAAGCCCTGCCGCTAGCATTGTGTTTGTGTTGAAAATCCAATGCTTTTTAACACTTGGAAGGCGATAGAAGTGTCTGATCCTATGACTTCTGATCAGTGTGTCCCTGGGGTCCCAAAAATGCAACAGGGAACTGACAAATTAATACATTCTCACAGATTGGAAAGAAATAAGTAACATTATGACTGCTCATGGTCAACATTATTATATATGTAGAAAACTTCTAACAAATATTCAAAGGGAATTTAGAAATTTGGGATGCATGATCGATAAAGAAACCATGGTCCTGTATACCTTTAAAATATTGAAAATTAAGACACTTTAAATATGTCATTTACAATGTCAAAAAAGCAGTATCTAATAGAGATATATCTGACTGAAGCTGAAGAATTGTACATTGAGAAGTAGAAATTAAAATAAGCTCAAAATACATGCAGAGGAACAATATGCTCTTGGGTCAAAAGATTCAACAATGTCACCAAGTCACATCTTCCCAAAATTAATCTATAGATTCAACCTGATTCTACTAAATATTTTTGTAGGCTTTTTTTTTTTTTTTTTTTTTTTAAAAAACTATCAAGTAGATTCAAAGATTTATGTAAAAGTACAAAGGTCATAGATTATTCTGAAGTAGTTAGGGTCAGAAGCATTACGGAAGAACCCACAGAAAGGAGAACCATAGTAGGGACTAGAGAGATGGCTCAGCAGGCAGAGAACCTACCACACAAGTATAAGGATGTAAGTCTGCATCCAGAACCCAAGAAAAAGCTTGGCATGATTGAGTGTATCTGTAAGCCCAGTACCGTGGATGGCATAGACAGGAGGATCCCTGGAACTCACCAGCCAACCAGTCTAGCCAATCAGTGAATTCCATGCTTGAGGAGAGACCCTGTCTCAAAAGACAAGGAGGAAAGCAGTAGGATAAGATGCCCAGCATCAACCTCTGGCTCCCACATGCATTCACATACAGATGCACTTTTATGCACACGTGCAGACTCACACACACACACACACACACACACACACACACACATGTACTACCCACAAAAACACTGAAATCCCACTTGCAACCCAATTATAACACCTAAAATACAAAAAAAAAACAGTATAAGAACTCCTCAAATGAATAAGATCATATGAGGTGTGAGCATGAATGTGGAACAGTTCAAGTTTCTCTTTGGAGTGCAGTGTGTCAGTATCTTGGAAACATTAAACTGTATTGCCTGCAGTACAACCTGTTCATTTCATTAGCCCAAGAATCAAAAAAAAATATTTCCACATAAAGATGTGTACCCTAATGTTCAGCCTAGAGTTATTTAGCTCTCTCTCAAAGCAAAACAAAAACCCAAAATCCTGACCTTCCAAATGTCCTTCATTAATGTAGTAAGCAAATTATGGTACACCATAAAATCAAACTGAGAAAGAATGAACTATCCTACACACAACATGGATGAATCTTAGATAATTATACTGAGTGACAGAAGTGAGACAATAAACATGTGCATACTCTGTGATTTATTTATATAAGTCCTAGAAAATGCTACCTAATTTATAGTGACAGAAAGCACACCACTAATTGCCTGAAGAGGAGGAGAGGTAGATCCATTACAAAGGGGCACAAGGAACCTCAAGGGTGATGGATATGTTCATTATCTTGATACGGCAATGGCTTCACAGGTATGACAGGTATGTCAAAACTCATCAAGTTGTATACTTTAAATATATGCACTTTATTTTACATCAATTACACTTAATAAAGCTGCAAAAATAAGTATAAAAATGTCCTCTTCTGTACTCACACACGTCAGGGCACGTGCACACATTCAGTATTAGTTTTTGCCAATTCCATCACTATAAGATAGCATCTCATTTTTAAAATTCCACTGAGAACAATCATAGACAATTACTTCTTATATTCCATTCCACACCACTATTTTCTTACTATATATTACTCCTTATAGAAACTTATTGATCTATGGTCACTAACATTTAGAAAATACCTATCTGAAATGATAAAGAGCAGTCTAGCCATGTGAAATTTCCCCAATTTTGTCTTTATATCTAGTTAACCTATTAAACCCCCTTTCCTATAAGTCCATTTAATTTTCCCAGACCCCAAAACTATATTTACTGTGTTTCACAGGTGTTCATGTGTGTACCATTTCTTCAATAGGCCACACCTAAGATGATTACACAGGGGCCTTACATGTCTTAGAAGATCCATGTAAAGAAAAATCATTTTCATACACACACACACACACACACACACACACACACACACAAACTGAGAATGTCTAAAGGGAGTTAGTTGGAGATGCCCAGACATAAAGTTTAATTTCAGTTTAGTGCTTGTCTTGAAGATGCTTATCTAAAGTAACAATGATTATACTAGACTGAAAAGAATAAATCTCTCCACTGTCAAAGTTTGTGCTTTGCCTTCTCTGCAATTAGTTGTGTAATCAGAGTACCAGGATCTTGATATAATATGTTCCAAGTAATAAAAAAAATAATGATGGAAATATTCAACAAATAAGTAAAGCAGCCTGGGGATGAACATATTCAGATGACAGCTGAAACTTAGCTCCTGCGTGCATTCAAAAAGGCTCGTGTTAAGTTTAATACCTCTGACTAAACTGTCAGTATAGACTAATGAAAGCAAAGGGGGGAATGCTGAGAAGTTAGCGTGGTAGAAAATTTGCTTAGACATTTTCACCATTATCCTTATGAGTGGTAGATGGTCTCTCAGGTGTGAATCCCATTTCTCCTACTTAGAGACCTTCAATTAACGTGTCTAACAGTGTACCCTATATCCACATGCATTTTCTTAAGGAACTTACTTTCAAGAACATTTAATAGCCCTCAAATGAATATCACTGTCATAAAAGTATTCTGAGGCAGCTTTTTCAGAATAACTAGATTTTATAATAATTTACACATAGTAAAAAATCATAATGACAGCAGGAGCTACTTCTAGTGAATCAGGCACTATGGTAAGTATTCAGTCTTTCCTAGTTACTCACATTAATTTTTTTTTATTCCAGAAAATGGAAGTGTCTGCTCACAGCACACCCTTTCCCTTGCTTAAAGTTTAGAGTGCTCTTTGAAGATGTCCCAGGTCTTTCCTAACCTGCTTAACCTCAAGGCATCATTCCTCTCTTTTTCCCTCTTGAAGGACATGTAGTGTTTGGCTTTCTGAGTAAACCCATTAGAGCAGAGAGAAGGTAAAAGCCAAAAGTTATCTTTATTAACCATCAGATGCCATTAACTTCTCTAAGCAAGCACATTTCCCTGAAAGGAAGGTTGTATAGATCATAATCACCATCATCATCATCATCACCATCATCATCACCATCAACAACAACAACAAATATTGGTGGCTGGGCAAGGGAGAGAGCTCAGAGGAAGAGCACTTGCTTACTTGCATAAGGCCCTAAATCCAATCTCCAGCCACACAAAGAAAATAAATGGTGCTTTGTGCTTTTGACTTTTTGACTGTACCTAACCTGTATTTTTCATACAGCTTCCATAGTCATCTTGCCCTAAACTGATTTTTATACAACACTTACTAAAGACCATGATCTCTGTCTTGCATTGTGGTACAATGACAGCTTTCTTTTATTGATCCTTCCCTAATACAGGTAATCATGCAGCAAAGTAGAAAGAATATTAAAAGAAGACAACTGTAAGAGCAGAGCAGTGAGAGTGGTTTGATGGGCTGGCATAACAGTAATAAAAAACAGTTCACTTTGGAGGGGTAGAGGTACAGCTGTTACTCTAAGCTTCTTACAACTGTACCCAGTCTGGACCCAAGAATTATTACTGTCTTACATACATTCTAGATCAGTGGTTCTCAACCTGTGGTTCATGACCCTTTGGGGGCTACATGTCAGATATTCTGTACATCAGATATCTACATTATGATCCATAATATGAGCAAAATTGCAGTTATGAAGTGGCAATTTTGAAATAATTTTATGGTTGGGGGGTCACCACAACATGAGGAACTGTATGAAAAGGTCACAGCATAAGGAAAGTTGAGGACCACTGTTCTAGATCCATAGCCTTTTTAAAATGATATTTACTAATTTCAACTAAGTTCAGAACCCCATTGCTTATAAACTTCTTAATACCAATCTAGATGTGGGCAAAATATATCCACTGTGGTCGTCAGCTAGATATAAAGCATGGTGCCATTTTTAAAGATGCTTTCAACTCATGGAGAATCACAAACAGCTCTGTGGGACTGCATTCCTCAGCAAGATTTTGCTTTCATATAACTGAAAACTCTGCTATTAATACAGTATTCAAAGATAGACCAAGAAATTTTTATTCTATTTTTTCTTCCAGAATGTCCGTTACGTGCCTTTGACTGGGTTTCTCTACACAGCTGTCAATCTAGCTGCCACAGCCATCAGTGGCCTTAGCAAGCCAAGAAGCCACATTTAACTGGAAACATTAACGAGCTATCTGTACCAATATTGGAATAAAAATAAATTATAAAAAAAAATCAAGAAAAAAATATAAAGATTTTGAAGGGAGGTGACAGAGGCGTGTTTCCTTGAGGGTACATGGGGCTGATCATTCAGGGGAATTCAATACATAATCTCCAGAAGCACAGTCACCCCAGATTGTTTTTTCTTGTACACAGAGTGTTTTCCAAATGTGTATCTCCTCCCAATCGGCAACCATCGGTCCACCCTGCTTTCCTTCTGGTAGGGAAAGCCTCCTGGCCAAAGTCCTCATGGGTTGAAGAACCCAGCCCCTACAGCGGAGCAAGCACTGCGTCCTGGCTAGCCCAAACTCTACTCCCAGGAGCCCCGGCCATCTCGCCTTACCACAGCATGAGGGAAAAGCTGCAAGCAAGAAGTGGAAGAGAAGGAGTGAAGAGCGCGGAGAAACGGGCAGAGAAAACTGGACGCCGGCTTGCGTTTGCACTGCTCTCCGCCGAAGCTGTGGGTGTTGATAGCATTATTGTTTAATCTCTCTAAAGAATATGTGGGAGAGGAAAGCACAACATCCCCAAGTTGTTACTTTGTCACAACTTTACAGAATACATAAGCACTTCAGTAAATACACAGATTTTTTTTTTTCAAACTGTAAATCATCTGTGAGCCACCACTGTTCGACTAATTACAGCAAGAAGCTGTGCTCATTAGCTGTTCTCATCTGGCTCACTGCACGACCTAAATAGTCCGTAAATGAGCCGGCAATTATTGCTGTATTACCACTACCAGCTCCGCTCACATCAAAATATCTCCACCAAATGTTACGCCTGTTGGTATTATCAGGTTAGAAATTTCATAAACATATTGAAGCAGTTAATTGGGAGATTATTAAAAAAATGTGAAAATAGAATCATCAGTGAGAGAGGTTTCATCAAAACCCAGATAGGCGGCTCCACCTATAGACAAGAGGCTCAGAATGCAAGCTGTAGAGGCCTCTTGTAGCCTGCCGCTAACCTCTGGGAAAGAAGGAAGCAACAGAAATCTACCCACCTCCAACAACAGGAAGGCAAGTCATTCATTCTTCCTCCACCTAGAGACTGTCTTCACATGGTCAAAATTAAAACAGATGCATGCGCTGAGAGGTCTGGGACGGGAAAGAATGTAGAAAGCTGCTAGCTACATCAGGGACTTATATATTTCCGGATCCATCCTTAAGCATACATACATTGAAGGAGATAAGAACCTGTTGTTGTTTGTTGATACAATTTACTTTAAGAAATGTTTGCATACATATTAACGGTGGAAAGGAATGAACTAAAATAGTTTGAAGAACGATTTCTCAACACCCTCAAATACTTTTGAAGCATCTATTTATAATATCAAATGAATAGCTAATTAGTTGCATTCTTATTTATTCATTAGAATGTCCTCTTGGAGCTTCATTTCAGTTTTGTGGATATTCAGAAGTAATACATTAAAAAATTTTGCCATAATTCATATTTTTCAAATTTATCCAACTTTAATTAACCCAATTTAATGAATTCCTATTGTGAACATTTTCTGCACAAAAATAAGGGATCTCAATATTGGGATGCTTTATCTTGTTTTTCATTATTACCATATCAGATTAATCACTTATTATGATCCTAAAAAATACAGAAGAAATAAAAAATGCTGAAAGTTAATGAGTGCTATGATTCTATTGGCATCTCCTGCCTTATCAGAGAAAATAACAGTCTAATAAATAAGCATTTGATTTGATTCTTGTACAGTCGCATTCATGCAAAGGAAAAGTGGTCTGCACTGGGTCATACATTGTCATTTACCTGGGTCCTATGCTGGCACAGACTGACAGACTTTGGGCAGGATGTAGAATACAATCAATTACTAATCTCTATTGATAATCACAGCAATGACAAGCAATTCTTTTTAAACAACAAATTGACAACTGGACAAAGGAATGTGCACCACATTTGTTCAGCTCTTCCCAATTGTTGATTTTAACAGGGAATCCTAACTCTGATCAGTGAGTAAGAATTATGCTTTCCATGGTTGTCATAATCTTCTGATGTAATACACAGCCATGGCATGCTTCGAACTGTGCACTAAGTTATACAGTGCAGAGAACATAGTTGTTCCTAACTGCCAAATTCACCAACACTATTGTTATGCTCTCTGTGTGAGAATTATTAACCCATTTTCTTTCTTCTTTAAAATCCTTAGAAAGACAGCTCACTTCCCTTCCCACCTCTCTCCTCTGATGGTCTTTGTGCTGGGTAGCTTCGTAGCAACTTGACACAAGCTAGACTTACCTGAGAACAGGGAACCACAATTGGGAAAATGCCTCCATAAGATTGGCTTATCTGCAAACTATGAGGTAATTTTATCAATTAGTGTTTGATGAGGGAAAGCCCAAACCATTGTGGGTGATGGCACCCTTAAGAATGTAGTCTTGGGATGTACATTTAAGCAGGCTGAGCAAGCCAGTAGGAATAAGCCACTAAGCAGTGTTCCTCTATGATCTCTGCCTCAGTTCCTGTATCCAGGGCTCTGCTTTGAATTTTCAATTCTGTGGATGATGGACCACAAACTTGAAGATGAAATAAACTCTTTCTTCCACAAGTTGCTCTTTTTCATGGTGTTTTATCGCAGCAACACGTAACGAAGCAAGACAGACTGACCTTGATACAGGGAGTGGCAGCTACAGAACAATTTTAGCTTCACCTGGAAGAGTTCTGGGAATACAATGTCTACAGCTTTAGCCTAACCCAGAGAACCAGAATCTGCAGCTTGATTGCCTAAGAAACACTGGCTAGGCGAGGGAGCATGGCAGCCCTCATGGTTCTTTTCCCTTCGTAAAAGAAATGCCAAATCAGTGTCCATCCATAGAACTGAAGACAGAACAAAGCAGACACATGGTCAAGACTGTCAAAACTCACTATCAATGTTCTCTGCTGGCTTTGTTCGAAGGTCACTCTTTTGTGTTCATGAAGGTACGTTGAATCCTGTAGAAAGCTGATGATAAAGATAATCTATTAACTGTTTGCAATGTAATATCATACGAACTGGCATTTAAAAGTGCCTGTCCTGTGCCTACTGCTACACTCAATACAATGGAGGATTTATAAGCACACTCACCTCTCACCATTGTCAAGGGCCTTAGCCTTCTACAGCTACAGTTACACTGAAGCTTAGGTGCCAAGTATTCCTAAAATTATCGCAAATTTTCAATTATTTTATATCTATGGTACTATTTTAACATAATATATTCAAGAAGATGTGATCTATTTCAAAAAATACATTGAGGAATTAAAAGCCTAGGGTTATTTTGTGATTGCTCAAAACCACCATCAGACTAAGAGATTGGTTTAAGTGAGGTCTTCTAAAGCTTAACTTTGTATAGCTGTGATACCAATGGAGTTCAGTATGTTTGAGACCATAGTGCATTGTCTACTGTTTTGACATCTGGCTGTTCATGGGATCGATGCATCAAACAGCTCTGTGCATATCCCTCAGTGGTAGAAATACACAAAGGATACTAAAATTTTAGTAGATGGTGTGGAATGATGAAATAAGACTCAAATAGGAAGGTAGAGAACTTCTCTGAAATAACTCTAGAGGGAGGTACTTTTCAAGTCCTTGAGGAAATCAGAAGAGTTCCCAGGAGGAATAAATTCAAGCTGATATGTGTCTTGCATTTTCTAAACAGAACCTCTGCTTGGGACAACATAATTGAATGTTTGCTCATGGAGCTCAGGGTATTATTTTGCCCTAGTTTTAAGGAAGGAGGGGGTGGGAACTAAAGTAGCTCATTATTCCAGCTCATAAGCCTGGTACCATGGAGACATGTACATCTGTTTATGAAGGGAAGAGGGTCTAGTGAGCAGGAGGCACATTGGTAAGATCATGCTCTCACTGACAGGACACTGGGAACCACCCTCCTGAGTGAAACTTCATGACTCCAAAGTTCACAAGTTACAAAAGACTAGGAAGGATTTTAAATTGCATGGGATCAAGAAACAACTAGAAGTTTGAGTTGTTTTCTGTAAAAATCCATTTCCTTTTAAGAAAAAAGGTGAGAAAAGAGGATGTGTAGCCATCCGTTAGTATTTAGGTAAATACCAACTTATTCGATGGTGATGAGGAGGAGGAGAAGGAATCTGTTTTAACATAATTATGTCTTTGAAGATCCCCCACCCAACTCCCTAGTAAACGTTTCTTTGAAAGAAAGTGCTAAACTCTGCTCAGCTGAATTGTAAGGAAAAGGAAATGGCATCCTCTCCAGTTGAGGTACATTTAGTATCTCCAGACCTAGTTACAGCAGTGCAACAGCCCCATGTAAGCCCTCGTAGTGAAGCTCACCCCTTCTCAGAAACCTGCTGTGCCTCTGGAAGGGAGATCGGAGAGCCAACATTCATGGGCAGTGTCCAAGTGCAGGCCGTGGGATGGTTTCTATTAGCTACCTCCATGTTCCTTTCCTAAAGGAGTAGGAAGAAGATTGCCTATTGAACACTTTCCTTGCCTTCTGAATTTCCAACCACTAAGAGACACCTAAGGAGCGGGCAGAGGAAACCATCCGCACTGTAGTAGATCTTGGAGTTAGACAGGCAGTGCTGAACACCCCTAGGCTTTCCCCGTGAGAGTCTGTCAAACTGGGAACAGGGTCTTCAGACTCCAACCAGGGCTTCCCATGGGCATCTAACTCATAGGAAAAGGACAAGGACGGGGCGAAGCTGAGACTCTCCCCCCACCCACCCATCTTTTTTTTCTGTTAAATCACCTATGTGATTCAGTCAAAGAAAGGAAGGGCAGCAAGAGAAGCCAGGAGCTTTTCATCAATCTGTTCCCTTCATGTTGAACAGGATAGTAAGTTTCTATCACTCAGCATCTCTTAGCTCTTCAGGTCCTGAACCTATCAGAATAATTGTCAATGTAATAACAAACTGAAAATAGTGCTCTCAGCTAAAGTATAGTGTTATATTCTTTTCATAATAGTTCTCAGAAGGCTTGGGTAACAAGTTTGAGGCTAGCCTGGTCTACATATAAACACCTTGTTGTCTCCAGGGGAAAAAAAAAGTAGATATCTGCTGTGGGCTGTTCTGTATGGCAAATGTGTTGCTAATAAAACACTGATTGGCCAGTGGCTAGGCAGGAAGTAGGCGGGACTAACAGAGAGAATTAAAAGAGCAGGAAGGCAGAAGGAGTCACTGCCTGCCAGCCAGCAACTGCCAGGACAAGCAGCATGTAAAGATGACGGTAAGCCACGAGCCATGTGGAAAGGTATAGATTTATGGAAATGGATAACTTAAGATATAAGGACAGTTAGCAAGAAGCCTGCCACGGCCATACAGTTTATAAGCAATTGAAGTCTCTGTGTTTACTTGGTTGGGTCTGAGCGGCTGTGGGACTGCAGGTGAAAGAGATTTATCCTGACCGTGGGCCAGGCAGGAAAACTCAAGCTACAGATATCCCCAAGTATGATATCTACAGCATACTATGAGGCTACACCAACCAGATTTCCAATAAGCCACCATCCAACAGCAACCACTGTCCCATTTAAGACTCTCTTAAGTTAGCTAAGCTCCAGAATGTTATGAAATACATCATAGTCACGGAATGGATTCAAACTTCTAAGAGCACATATGTTAGGCTTTTTGCTGCTGTGGCTTATACTTAAGACAATTTTAAGAGGGAATTATTTGTTTTGACCCAGGGCTGACTGAATCCATTGCTTTTAGACCCAGAGCAAAACTGAAATATCATGGAAACTGACACAGCAGAAGAAGCCTGTTCTTCTCACAGCATCCAGAAAACAGAGAAGGGGTCAGGAAAAGATAAAGCCCAAGGCCATGCCTCTGGGGACCCACCTCTCAATAAAGCCATTATATGGCGAATCCATCAGGGGATTAATCCATTAAATAGATGAGAGCTACCAAGAGCCAATCATTTTTCCAGTTGACAACCAACACAGCAGTACATGAATACGTGGGGGACATTTCACATCCAAGCCAGAACACTATTATCTAAAATTTAATCTTCGTAGCTATTCTATTTCTAACTCTAAATAACTATAGCATTAACTCTCAGAGGTTCCACAATGAGATCAAATACACTCTAGTAACAAAACAGGAGTTAAGAGTCTTCACATTTGAGTACTACCTCTTTCCCATTATTCATTTAAGACACTACAAAATAAAAGCTATCTGTGCCACACTTTTAAACTACCCCAAATTAACTACAACACATTTGAAGTAGAACAAAAATTCTCTTTCTGTTGAATGTTAAATTACAAATATTTCAGGGAAATTGAGCTCAGGCATCCTTTTCTGTTCGGTCTCTACCACAGTTTCTTCATTAGAAGACTGGGTGGAATTTTTTAGAAGGTTCTTTTTGTCAGATGTGTCTGTCTGTCTTCTATAGATGTGGCATAGTCCCTACAGAGCATAGGATCTGAAATGATGTGGGAGCCCACAACTGACTCAGTTTCCCAGTTTGAATCTGAAGTTTATTCTGAGTCAAGAGAGTTCAAGCTTGGTTGCTCCAGGGCTGTGAGAAAGTCCTGATTAGCCCACAGAGTCTCCTTGAAGGGCTGTAAGGAAGTCCTGATTAGTCCACAGGAAGGAAAATACTATCTAGCTAGATGCAGGTTCCTGGTGCCAGCTGGAAGTACATCAAGACAGAAAATGAAACTGCCTGCTCCTTGACTCAAGGACAGGATAGATAGTGGTTGAATGCCTGTGCTGTGCATTGTTCTACCTCTGTCCTTCAAGACTGTATATAAGCTGGCTGTGAAATAAACTCGGGACTGTCGAGCATTGACTGGCAGACCTTTCAACTCTTTTCTGTCTTCTTCATTTTCCCTACAATCTGCACACCTCTACCCAGCTACCCAGCTGACTGTCAGCAGGCTCCAACAAAATGATCTATTTTCACCTCCCTTTCAAATGAGCTTCCCTTCCAAAATTTCGACAAGTT
Organism: Peromyscus attwateri; assembly: GCA_902168425.1. Classification (NCBI taxonomy): domain Eukaryota; kingdom Metazoa; phylum Chordata; class Mammalia; order Rodentia; family Cricetidae; genus Peromyscus; species Peromyscus attwateri. The sequence goes on from CABHPP010123115.1 coordinate 18,811, forward strand.
ACTGAGACTTCTATTACAGAGCTGGCCCTATCCTCAATGAAGTTTTGGATACAAAACACCTAAGCCATTATTCCAGGAAAAATAAGGACTTTTGTATTTCCAAAGACCACAGCGGAGGTGGTGGAAGTGAGCACAGGAAGATAACCTTGTTCTCCACTTACCTAAAAGTCAAGTAGTCCACAGAAGGTGTTATTTCCCATAAGACAACATGTGAGCCTTTCCTCAGAGAGATTGCTGCTGTCATCCATTTTCCACATCTGTGGGACAGGAAGGGAACTGGCCCAACATGTCTGCATGTTCTCACATCCCAGGAAAAGAAGCCTGAGAGGATCCTACCTCCTGGGAGTTGTCTCCTGATGCTCACAGTTTTGTGTGGGTATCTTCTTGTCATGTCTGTTTTTGTGGAATTGTTTTGGTCAGCAGTTTTTAACTAAGAATGATTTTTATTCCCCGGGGACAACTGACATTATCTGGAGACAGTTCTGATTTTCACAACTGCAGGCAGGGAGTAAATGGTGTCATAGAGCACAGAAACGAGTCATGTTTACTAAATTACCCAGAATTCTTAGGACAGAGTTACACAGAGAAAGAAAAAAAAAACTACTGAGCCCCAGATGTCAATAGTGGCCAAAATTGAAAAATCATATACTAAGTAATTTAATTTGTTTCACAAAAAAAGTTCTATGGTAGGTTCAGGTGGAGATAAATCCTAAGGCCAGTCCTGAACTGCACGGAGGTGGGGTGATAAATTTGTTGTACTCTGACAAATAAAGCTTACCTGGAGATCAGAGTGCAGACCTAGTCACTAGTTAACCATAGAGGCCAGGAAGTGGGGGCACACACCTTTTTGTTGTGAGCCTAGCCTTTAATGGCTGAGTCATCTCTCCAGCCCAGCACATACCTTTAATCCCAGCACTCGGGATCACATGCATTTAATCCCAGTACTTGGGAGGCACACTCCTTTAATCCCAGCACTAGAGAAGTGGAGACAGAAAGTGATATGGCTGGGTGAAGAGAGGAATATAAGGCAGGAGGAGACAGGAGATCCCCCCTTTTTTCAATCTGTGGATTCCTAGAGGTAAGAAGTTTCACAGTAGCTGGCTGTGCTGCTTCTCTGATCTTTCAGCTTTCACCCTGACAGCTGACTCTGAGTTTTCATTATTAAGACCAATTAAAATTCATGCTACATCTGGCATTCAACTTTGGGGCACCAATTCAAAAAAAAAAAAACTTGCCTGTGGCTTTGCAATCACTGGCACAGGCCTGAGCTGCATGCAGCCAGAGTCACCACCCTCCTGGCTTTTCCTTTCTTTTCCCCAAGCCCTCTGAGCAGGTCTGAGATTTTTCTGTTACAGCCTCTCTGCAGCAAACCCCACACACAAGTATTTCGGCTCCAAACGCCATAGAAGTTAACCACTTTTGCACAGTCCCCCATGTACACAGCTGACTCTTTGACTTCTTTTCTCCTGGTGGATTGTGGGCTTTCCCTGAACCCCCTTCTTGGGCTGCTGCCAAACTAGGTAGCTGCCTTGAAACCTGCTTGGGCTCCCACTGTTCTACAAAGCAGCAGCCAACTTCACATTTCACCATCATCTGAATCATCATTGTCAGCAGATTTGGTGAGACAATTGGGAATTTTTAAAGGAAGGAATTAGTTAAAAGAGAGAGGGGTTTTTGCCCCACATTGAAAAATTGGAAACATACTTACAATGGGGGAGTTAGGTCTCTGTATGATAATACACTGAATGGTTTGAAAGTGGAATAATTAAATGAGAGAATAATTAATTTAGATGGGATTTATGTAATATCAGTTGTAAACATTATTGGATTTATCATTTTTGTCTTATCATTAAAAAAGTTGATTAATATGAGTGCTAAGATACAAGTTTTAGAAAAACTTGTTAAAACAGATCATAGAAATATTCAGACCCATACAGAATAATTTAAAGGAGAACCAATCTCAGCATTGCATTATGAGATCAGAGAGGAACAGCCTAAGGTTTTTACACAACCAACTTTAATTTATCCAATAATTTACAGAAATTGCCAAATGATAGATATTTCCAAGGCTGTATAAGAGCTGATTGGACTCCTATGGAAATGTTAGATTTAAGGAGAAGCCATAGTCTCTTATGGCATGCTTTTACCTTTTGTGAAGCAGAAGTTTGTTAAACTCGTGATTAACTTGTAATAGAATTATCCCTCAAGACTGGAGAGACTTGGTTATAGCAGTCTTGGAGTCTGATCCTCAATTACAGTGGAGGACCTAGTGGAAAGATGAGACTAAGACCATTGAACAATGAAGTAGGGCTAGAGGTATGGAAATCTCCCAAGATCAACTTCTTGGAGAGGGAGATTATGCTAATATACAAAGGCAATCTCTATATGATGACCACACCCTGGCTTTATGCCATGTAGCAGCCTTGAATGCTTGGGACAGAATTGAAGAAGTAGGAAGGAAAATAGAATCATTCACTAAAGTTATACAGGGTCCCAAAGAAACCTTCACTGATTTCGTACAAAGATTGACTTCAGCAGTAAATAGAATGATAACAAATTCAGAAACTAGACAAATAACAATTGAATCTCTGGCTTTTGAAACTGCTAATGGAAAATGCAAAAGGGTAATTATGCCATTAAAGATCAGCACCCTTGCAGGAATGGATCTGAGATACAATCAATATTGAATCTTATAACCATGATGATGTTTGGATTAGAGAAGTGATTTCCAGAGGTTTGAAGAAAATTGAAATGTCAGGTATTCCAATTGTGGTAAAAAATCTCACCTAAAAAGAGATTGTAAACAGAGCATTCCTAGAAACAATGAATCCCAACAGAGCACCAATCCCTTCTGAAGTATGCAGAAGGTGTGGCAAAGGCAGACATTGGACTAATGAATGTAGATCTACAAGAGACAGTCAAGATAACCCTTTGCCATATGGAAATTCCTTGAGAGGCCTCTTGCAGGCCCCTTGTCAAATTCGGTTCAGTCATTTCCTGTCATCATGGAGGAAACTCCTTCCCAGAGCAATTAAAGAACCTAATGCCTATTGTAAGAAACCATAATCTGGATGAGAGAACAGCTATAGAAGAGAGAACAAAAAATTCAGGAGAAACCATAAAGCAAAAATTTTGGCAAATTTTTATAAATGAACAAAGACCAATATTAAAAATACAAATAAATGAAGTTGTCGTTGAAGGACTTATAGACACAGGTGCAGATGTAACAAAAATTGCACCTGAATCTTGGCATCCAAATTGGCCTCTTCAAAAGGTAAATGTTCAGCTTTCAGGGATTGGAATGTGATCTCAGGTAAAACAGAGTGGAGATGGGTCAAGTGTAAAGGGCCAGAAGGACAGAGAGGAAAATTAAAGGCATATGTGGCTAAAATAGCAATGGTAGTATGGGGACATGATTTGTTACAGCAATGGAATATTCAGATTAACATCCCTCCAATCTTAGAAACAAACCATAAATTAATGTATGTTTCTTAGAAAAATATTAGAAAGTATCATAAAGAACAGTCACAAACCATTCAGGTTTTACAAGAACAGGGCATAACAGCTGCTGATCTTTCAAAGGCACCAATGTCACTACCTTTAAAATGGTTGACAGAAAACTTGTATAGGTTGAGTAATGGCCTATAACATGAGAGAAACTACAGGCCTTAGAACAGCTGGTACAGGAGCAGTTAAATGTTTAGCATATTGAAGAATCTTGGAATTCTCCTGTTTTTGTTATTAAAAAGAAATCTAGAAAATGGAGAATGATAACAGATCTAAAAGATGTTAAGATGATTCAGCCAATGGGTTTTCTACAACCTGGAATTCTTTTGCCTTCTTTATTACCTAAAGGATGGCCTCTTATAGTTACTGATTTAAAAAATTGTTTCTTCAATATACCATTACAAGAAAAAGACAAAGAAAATTTTGCCTTCATGATGCCTACTCATAATAATTTTTAACCTGTTATAAGAGATCAAAGGAAGGTTCTCCCACAGGGAATGTTAAATAGCCCTACCCTGTGTCAATATTTTGTAAGTCAGCCATTGGAAATGATACATTTCCTCAATCTATAGTTTACTGTTATGTAGATGATATTTTACTAGCTGACTCAAATGTAGATACTTTAGAGACAATGTTTGAAGAAGTAAAGAAAATTATGCCTTGTTGGGGATTATAAGATGCTTCTGAAAAAAAGAGGAGATTCTATTAATTATTTAGGATATAAAATAGGTCTACAAAAAATTTGACCCCAAAGGTGCAAATTAGGAGAGATCAATTGCCTACTCTTCATGACTTTCAAAGATTGCTGAGAGACATTGCCCATCTATGGCCCACTATTAGAATGAAAAAGACAGAACTGAGTAATTTATTCCAAACCTTAAGAGGTGACAAGGACTTAAATAGTTCAAGGGAATTATCAGCTGTAGCTGAGAGAGAATTGACTTTGGTGGAAAAGAAGTTACAGGATGCACACGTGGATTGTTTGGATCCAGAGCTTGATTGAATTCTGGTTATTTTACCCTCTATGCATTCTCCTACAGAAATATTAATGCAGAGTGAAGATTGAAGATATTATCTTCGAATGGATCTCTTTACCACATAAACAGAGTAAAAATTTAAAAACTTATGTGGAAAAGGTCGCTGAGTTGATTCTAAAAGGAAAATTGAGACTTTGTCAATTAGCAGGAATAAACCCAGCAGAAATTGTAGTACCTTTTACTAATGATGAAATTGATAAATGATGGACAGAAAGTGAACCTTGGTAAACACTTTACAGTAATTTTTTGGGAGAAGTTAACAACAAATTTCCCAAAAGAAAGAGAATTCAATTTATAAAGAGAACTAACTGGATCCTTCCTCACATTGCATGGAGAACACCAATATCTGGAGCCCCTACATTTTATACTAATGTAAACAAATCAGGAAAGGCAGGTTATAAATCATGAAATGTAAGTAAAGTGGCTCAAAACCCTTATGATTCCGTCCCAAAGTCAGAATTATATGCTATTCTGATGGTATTAATGGATTTTACAGAACCTCTTAACATAGTTACTGACTCTCAGTATACAGAAAGAGATGTTTTACACATTGAAACTGCTGAATTTATTCCTGATGAGTCAGAATTAACTTTGTTATTTATTCAGTGTGGTGATATTTTATTTGTGCTGAAATGTGATAATTTATTTGTATGTTAATAAATAAAGTTTGCCTGGAGATCAGAGGTCACATAATGAGTCATAAACAGAAATCAGGTGGTGGTAGCACATGCCCTTAATCTGATCACATGGCAGGTAGAGTCTGTGTGGTCAAGGACACAGCCAAGTGTGGTGACACACACTTTTCTTTCTTTTTTTTTTTTTTTTTTTCTGGAGCTGAGGACCGAACCCAGGGCCTTGCGCTTGCTAGGCAAGCGCTCTACCACTGAGCTAAATCCCCAACCCCTGACACACACTTTTAATCCCAGTACCAATCATAAAGACCTGGAGGTCTGTATAGACAGGCAGTGATGAGGGAGTGATGTGGCTGGGCTTAGAGCCAATGAGAAGGCAGAACAGGAAGGCAATAAAAGTCCAGGTTAAACAGGAAGAAGCTCTCTCTGGGGAAGCTATAGCGTGGTGGTAAGCTAAGGCTAGTCATGGCTATTCGCTATTTCTCTGCTCTCTTCGGCTATTACCTCTGTATTTGGCTCTATGTTTCTTATTTAATAAGACTATTTAGAAATTCATCTGCAATTCAGTTACAAGAAATAATCCGGAACAGGAATCATCCCTTATATATAACACACATCTGATCCCATATGGGTCTTCCAGGCCCTCTAGCACAAGGTAATGAAGAAATTGATCAACTAATGATAGGAAATGTGCTGGAGGCCTCAGAATTACATAGAAAACATCATGTCAATAGCAAGGATTTAAAAAAGGATTTTTCCATCACTTGGCAACAAGCCAAGGAAATTATAAAGAAATATCCTATTTGTTCTTTATACAGCCAAACTCAACTAACTGCAGGAAGTAACCCAAAGGGATGAAATCTGGCAGATGTATATGTTTCATTTTGTAGAATTTGAAAAATTAAAGTATGTACACCACACCATTGATACCTATTCAGGATTTCAATGGGTAACTGCTTTGGGTTCTGAAAAGGCTGATTTTGTAATTACACTTTGCTAGAAGTTATGGTCATTATTTGTATACCCATATAAATTAAGACTGACAAAGCTATGGCATATGTCTCTGGTAAAATGAAACAATTTTTTGCTTATTATAATACAAAGCATGTTACAGGTATACCACACAATGCTATAGGGCAAGCAGTCATAGAAAAATCAAATCAAACTCTGAAGTATATGCTAAATGAACAGAAAGGGGTGATAAAGACCCCCAGAAATAGATTGCATAATGTTTTATTAACTTGGAATTTTCTCAGTGCTAATGAGAAAGGAACAACAGCTGCAGAGAGACATTGGATAGTAGAAAAAAACTATGGAATTAAATCAGTCTGTATGCTGTAAAGATGTGTTGACCTTAGAATGGAAACCAGGATACGTGTTATGTTGGGGACGAGGTTTTGTTTTTGTTTCCACAAAAGAAGAAAAGCTATGGAAACCATCAAACTTGATAAAGGTTTGATTTGTACAAGAGAGACCTCTTAATTAGAAGAGGTGATAGTTCATCAAACAGTGTGACCATTCAATCTAAACTAAACTATAAAACTTAAAAATGCTTTTCACTTGATCAGACATAACTTGCCATAAGGGAACCTCCCCAAAATTAGGGTTGAGTAAGGGTTTTGGTTTTGTTTTTCAGGAGAATAAAGGCATCCAGCTAAGGAATATGAAGGCCACTGGACAAATGAGACATCTGAAGTAAAGGAAAAATCATCCAGAAAAAAATGTACCAAGAAAAAGAGTAAATTAGACTATTGGTATATCACATTTCTAACAGAATAAAAATTCCTAAATCTTCAAAAATGTTTGTTTCTACTTTTCTCTGCAGACATATAATGCAAATGGTCTTTTTGTAGTGCCTGTTCAATTAAAAATTAAAGCTGGCTTTGGAGTTGTAGTGTGGCTCTCTCCTTCTCTAAACCCAAGCATGCTTGTAAAAGTAAAATCAAAAATCTTTGTCTCATGTAAGAAAAGCCACCTGATATCGGACAGAAGAAAAACAAAAAGTTAGGGACTATTTTATTGTCACTAATTTCATAATCCTTTGGTTTATCTTAACTCTTTTTTTTTTTTTTTTTTTTTTTTTTTTTTCAGGGTTTCTCTGTGTAGCTTTGTGCCTTTCCTGGAACTCACTTGGTAGCCCAGGCTGGCCTTGAACTCACAGAGATCCGCCTGGCTCTGCCTCCTGAGTGCTGGGATTAAAGGCGTGTGCCACCACCGCCCGGTTTATCTTAACTCTTTAGAGCTTTTCTTAAAGTATAAATATTATTCCCAAATTTATAAGCTTAATATATATACATATATTTTTAATTACTTACTAATTCTAGAAAAAGGCTTCATCTAGCTTCTTATACATGATTTCAGGTTTAGTCTCCTGATATCAGGTAACTAGGAATTATGTTCTGATACTCTGGATCACCTCTTTGAGATCTGCTGCATATGACATATGTCTAAGTTTTCAGCAGTGAAACATGACCATGCCAACAGCGACCTCTGAAGTCTCCAGAAGGATGATGGGGTCCCACAATGACAATTCCATCAGGGCTATGATAATGCCATTAAGCTGACAAATACCACCTAAAGATTGGCTTTGGACTACAAACTGCTCAGGACAATTTTGAGGTGACAAACTGAGATGATCCAGCTTCACAGACTACTTTCACCAGGACTTGAGACAACACTGCACTTTCCCATTACACAAGACTGGACAACAAATGATATAGCTACCTCTCCTAGGACTTGACAATTAACCCAAATTTTTCTTTTCAGGATCCTCTAAAGATTCCATCATCCCCAGATAAGCAGGAAGTAATTTTAAGAACATGATGCTCACATTCCCAAGAGGTAAGGTGGGTGGGTGGTTTTTGGTCTTTCAATGGGTTGTGGATATTTGTCATTGTTTAGGGGGGGATAGTTACAAGTTGTTATTGTTAATGGTCAGGAAAAAAAGCTGAACAAAGGAGATTCGATTCAGGAGGATATAGAAATGATAGTATAAAAGAATAGATTATTGAACCTACTCTGAAAAAAAAGGCGAGATATAGATATGATAGGATAAGTGCAGAACATTGAATCTACTTTTAAACCAAAGAAGCAACTAATAAGTCTTAAATATTTTACATTGATATGGATTTTTGTTTATTGATACAAATTTAAGATTATTTTTGTTAGAACGTACTGTACATATGTTTCTAATCTTGTTCAAGGTATTGTAACTATACAGCTCATTTAACAATGTAGCACAAATTTCTAGTTCATGAAAATAATTATTACCAACTATTTAGGATAAAAGGGAAATGCAGGTTAGTAATTAGTCACCTATTACAATCGAACTTGTATTAATATTAGGTATGTTTTCACCCTGATAGCTGACTCCAGGTTTTTATTATTAAAACCAATTCTAATTGGTGCTATACAGAAGGCTTAAAGCTCAGTTTCCTAAGTTTCAGCACAGAGCCCAAGCACTAGGCTTGTGGCATCCCTGGTGATGCTGACCTTCTCAGTATTCCCAGCTTTCCTGACTTTTCTTTCTCCATCCTTTGTGTGGATTGGACACATCTCACAGATTTGGCATAACAATTTCTTTCCAAGAATTCAGTTGAGTTTACAGTATTTTAAAATACTGGTTTTGGTCCTTTTCTACTGAATGTGTGCAGCACAGGAAAATGGTTAGCTAGGATTGAAAACCTTCTTCTTTCTGTGCTTTGTGGAATAACTATATTTTTGCTCTAGCAAAGTCATTGAAGTTTTATGTGAGGGATTATTCCCTAAAGAGAAAAATTAAACCAGTCAGTTCTTATCTATGCACGGAAGCATCCACCTTTCTGTATGCAACAACAGTACATATTTTTCTGGCATTCTATTCTAGTTCCTGCCCATATTTTAGGACCCTTTAGCATAGCTAGCCCTTTCTTTCAGGAGTAGCTTTCCAGCTGCTTCCACCATAGACTGTAAGTAGCAGTGAATGAAACTGTTATAGCTCCCTGGAGTCTGGCTCCCTTTGGTTGGGTCCTAGCCTTCTGTCTAAAATCTTGTCTGACTCACCCTGATGGGTGTCTACAGAGCCATTCTTGATCTAGTAGCAACTGCTCTCTACTAAAATACATTCCCTTTTGATAATGCAGGTTTTACAGGAATAGTTACTTGCCTATTACTCACCTATAATCAGTATTGACCTTCAATATTTGTTTTCTCCTTCATCTTTGTCCTGCCTGGTGAGTGTGTCCTCCCTGTTGCTGCCATTCTTCACTGCCGTCAGGACTCAGCATCTTCAGCCTTTCAACATGCGCTGAAGACTCACAGTTCTCCAGGAATCCTCAGCCATCAGCATCAGACTGGAGCTGCGGAGGCACCTGGCCTAGTGGAGTGGAGCTCTCTGTCTCCCGGGTGTGAAGTACTTAGACAATCCAGACCACACCATGTAAGCCAGTCTAGTAAATAAGTTTACATATATTCATTTTGTTTGTTCTGTTCCTCTAGTGAACCCTGAGACCAACCTCTCAATATTCTCAGTCAACAAACAAGGCCCTCTTATTTTCCTGAACTGAAATTATGTCCTAGAGTCACAGCCTCTGTTTTATGACAGACAAAGCGAGCCAAGTGTGACTACGCTGAGAGAAGGGCCAGAGGGACTGAGCTAGCATGCTCATTTCTGTGACCAAACATGTAAGAGACGAGTGAAGGAACAGAGAGAGGCCAGTTTTGTTACTCACGCCTCCCCATATAAAGGAAGAATGAGGAAGAGAAGGAACATTTTACATAAAAATAGAAAAAAAATAGCTTTATATTTGTGTTTTGAGACAAGGTCAGTGCTAGTAGCAGAAGGTGTGTTTGTTTTGTAGTTTCTCACTGTCAGCAATATGTGAATCCTGTGTCCAGTAGGATAGGGCCTCAGTTTAAAGACAAACAGCCTCCTTTCTTGGATGCCTGGCACTCTCAGAATAGACTAGGAAACAAGGAAGAAATTATGAGAATTAAGGAACTAGGATACTGTGGGAGGAGAAGAGAGTGAGAGCCATGACAGAAGAAAGACTCCTGGAATCAGAAGAGTGACTCTGAGGATAGAAACAGGAGATGACCAGTCAGCCTCTCCAGTCAGTGATCATTAAGTTCCATGACAGGTCTTGTCTCAGAAAAAAAAAAAAAAAGTAGAGCGCTATAAAGAAAGCCAGCCAACATTGACCTCTGGGCTCCCTCCACATAAGCACAAGTGTGCATGCACACACATGTACCATCACACGCATGCACTCAAACAGAAGTTGTTAAATTCATTGCATCTTTATCTTCAGAAGTTCACCTGAAAGAGTTTCGGTGATCGATGGAAACAGAGGTAAGGCAGGAGGAAGGCGCCGTCACATGGGAAATAGGCAGTGATGACTCTCGGCTGCCTGTCACGAAACGCTTGAGCACATGAAGCTCTGTGTTGCCATGTACAATGTTTTATTGAATGTTCTAAAGAGACTTTAATAAGCCAAACATACACCTCCAAAAGCTGTTAATTAACTTTTGGGGGCCTTCAGGGTGTGAGCCAGTAAATCAACAGGGTTCCTGCACAGTATGATACTGCTGAGAAACAGGAAAACGTATGACGCTTCCGGCAGTGATTAACAAATTTAGAGTCATTTAGAACTTTCACAAGTGAACTGAACTATCACCCTTCAATACTGTAGCAATTTCTCCTTTTTGTATTCAGATGCATTAAATCCGATTGACCCTGCAATGTTTATAGGTTAAAGGACATCTGAGTGTGCACAGGATAGACAGTGTTAACTTTCCATTGTCATAAATGTCTGAGATAAATCAATTTATTAAAGAAAGAAATTTATTTCAGCTTCCAGTTTAAGTTCTTGGTTGCTTGTCTCTGCTGCTTTGATCCTATAGTGGGATGGTGCATTATGGGGAGAATGCATTCCAGAGAAGGCTGTCCATCTCATGGTAGCTCCAAAGCAGAGAAACAGCAAGCACAGGGCCTCAATATACCCCAACAATCTAACTTCCTTCAACTATACGTCACTTACTAAAGGTTCTCAAACTAGAGACCAAAACTTCAGCACACGGGTGGGTGGGATCTGAGTTCATGGTAGAGTGCTTGTCTCACATGCTTGAGGCCCCAGATTCACTTTCTTTAAAAACGAAAAGAAAAGAAAAGAAAAGAAAAAAGAAAAGAAAAGAGCCTTTGGGAAACATTCAACATCTAAACTACAGCAAAGAAACATTTTTAAAAATGGGCTAGAGAGCTAAACAGAGAATTCTCAAAGGAAGAATTTCAAATGGCCAAAAGACATTTAAGGAATTGCTCAGCATCCTTAGTCATCAGAGAGATGCAAATCAAAATGACTCTGAGATACCATATTACACATGTCCAAATGACTAAGATCAAAAGTACTGCAGACAGCTTATGTTGGAGAGGATGTGGAGCAAAGGGAACACTCCTCCACCATTGGTGGGAGTGCAAACTTGTACAGCCACTTTGGGTGTCAGTGTGGCAGGTTCTTAGAAAATTGGGAATCAATCTTCCTCAAGACCCAGCTATACCACTCTTGGGCATATACCCAAGGAATGCTCAATCCTACCACAGGGACACATGCTCAATTATGTTCATAGCAACATTATTCATAATAGCCAGAACCTGGAAACAACCTAGATGCCCCTCAACTGAAGAATGGATAAAGAAAATGTGGTACATATACACAATGGAGTACTACTCAGCAGAAAAAAAATGACATCATGAAATTTGCAGGCAAATGGATGGAATTAGAAAATATCACCCTGAGTGAGGTAACCCAGACTCAGAAGGACAAACATGGTATTTACTTACTCATAAGTGGATATTAGAAGTAAAACAAAGGATAATCAGACAACAACCCACAACTCCAGAGAAGTTAGCTAACAAGGAAGACCCAAAGAGGGATGCATGGATTGCCCTGGGAAGGGGAAATAGATGAGATCTCCATGAGTAAACTGGGAGTGAGCGGTGGGCAATGGAGGGTAGGGGGTGGGGTATGAGAACATAAGGTAATGAGATGGTAGAGCTGGAACAGAGATGGAGTGGGAAAGCAATGAGAGAGATACCGTGATGGAGGAAAATATCATAAGGATAGAGAGAAACCCAGTGCTAGGGAAGTTGCCAGGAATCCCCAAGGATGACCCCAGCTTGAACTACTAGAAACAGTGGAGAGGGTGCCTGAACTGAACTGGCTTGCTCCAGTAATCAGATTGGTGAATACCCTAACTGTCATTACAGAGCTTTTCTCCAATGACTGATGGAGACAGATGCAGAGATCCTCACCCAAACACCAGGCAAAGCTCCAGGAGTCCAGTTGGAAAGAGAGAAGAGGGATTCTATGAGCAAGTGCATCAGGATCATGATGGGGAAACCTGCAGAGATGACCAAAACAAACTAGTGGGAACTCATGAAAGTTGGATCAATGGCTGTGGAGCCTGCATGGGACTGGACTAGGCCCTCTGCATGGCAAGGCAATTATGTAGTTTGATCTGCTTGGAGGGCCCCCTGGTGGTAGAATCAGAATTCATGCCTGATGCATGAGCAGGCTTTTTGGAGCCCACTACCTATGATGGGACACCTTGTGCAGCCTTGAGGCGGGAAGAAGGGCTTTGAATTGCCTCTACTGGATGTGCCTCCCCATGGGAGGCCTTGCCTACTTGTGTGGGGGAGTGGGGGCGTGGGGGAAGGCTGAAGGGGCAGGAGGAGTGAAGAGGGGGATCTTTGATTGGTGTGTAAAATGAATGAAAAAAATTCTTAATTAAAAAAAAGCAACATTTTCAATCCAGACTGAGAGAAAACTAAAGCTGAAGTAACCCATCAGCTGTGCTAAGGACATATTTTTCAACTGATATGACTGATTTGTCAAATGTACTTCCCCAGCACAATACAGATATTGGTGAGAACTTAACATCAAGGCTTCTAATCCCTCTTTTGAGGGCAAGAACAGTGGTTTATTCTAACAAGGATAAATTACAGAGACACAAGTGTCACTATGGATACATAGAGATGTTGAGGTCACTGTGTGAGTGTCCCCAGCTCTGCAGTATGAGTTAGGATGTTTTTTATCAACACCAATACCCTAAGACCTGCTCTTCACTTGACCTATGCAATCAAAGACTTTTGGTGTGCACTGTGGTTGGAATGAAAAACAAAAATCTCAGGTTTTGAAATTTCCAAATCTTTCAAAATTAGTAACAGAAACAACCTATTACATATCCTAGTGGCCAGAAATTTTGACAAATTTTTACTTGAGAATTGCTTATTTGAGGATCAAATACAAACCCATCAATGAAACTTGCATACAGATTTTTCTTCTAGAAAAAACATTTAGCTCATATGTATACTTACGTAGATTATCCACTTGTCTGAGAAAATTTAGAGAGGCCAGTGGATAAGAAAGAAGCAGTCTGTTATTTAGCAGGAAGTGAGGGATACGGAGAGCAAGATTCAAATAAGGAACTGAACTGCTTCATTTTGTTATAGATCTCTTTTTTGTTTGTTTGTTTTTCTCCTTCCCACATTTTTTGCCTGTTCATTTTTGTTTTTTGAGACAGGGTTTCTCTGTATAGCCCTTGCTGTCCTAGAACTCGCTCTGTAGACCAGCTGGCCTCGAACTCACAGAGATCTGCCTGCCTCTGCCTCCAGAGTGCTGGGGATTCAAGGCTCACACCCACACCACCCCCTGCCTCCCTTCTACATTTTGTTTCCTGAAAGATGGTGAAAGGCCAAGAATTTTTTTTTTTGGCTCTTTTCAGTTTATTGCATGAAGGAGTTACACTAGTCCAAGTTAAAAGCGGACCCCAAATGATTACATTATACAAGCTGTGAGGTTTTTAAACTCGTGACAAGGGACAGAAGGGAAATTGTACTCATTGCAAGGAAATCCTCACTTAAGCTTCAGAGAGTCACAAGCACTTAAAACCCATGGACCTTCAGCTGGTCGTCCTTAGCCAGTCCAATCTCTATCAGGAACTGGCATATGTTCTTGCGCTGGTCACCCTGTAGCTGAATTACTTCTCCATATTCTGGATGCTCAATTACAGTACCATTGCACGCAAATTTCTTCTTAAACGCCTTCACTAGTTTCTTTTTATCATAATCATCAGCGATCCCTTGGACAGTAGTAAGGGTCTTCCTGCCGTTTCTCTGTTGAATTCTTATATGGATATAATCCTCAGTGCCAGCAGGAAGCAGGTCATCACCCTTACTTGCATCAGCAAAGGGGTCGAAAGAGTGGAGACGGCGGCGGCTCAGTGACTGGGCAAGGCCAAGAATTTTAACACTTCCACTTAATTAACACTTTGTCCAGGATCAGAATTCAGGAACAGGGTTTCTCAGAACTTGGGAATGTCTAGCTTCCTCTTGTTTGAGCTTCCACATTGCTGTAGAGTAGAGGCTTTCATGTAGTTGCTGAAGGTGATTTATAATATCTATTTTCCCATGTCTCTGGAAACTTTCCACATTCTTTAGACCTTGGTCTTGTAGCATCTGATAAATTTTGAAATACTCTGTTAGAATCTGATCAATACTTTTCTGTAAATACAAGATTTTAAAGTTTGAATAATTTTAAAATACTGTTGTCTTGACTAAATTCTGTGTGTTTTCTTTCTGGATCTACCAGACAGTCAAGTCTTTCTATTCAGAAAACTTAGAACATTTTTGTTCATTTTTAAATAATTTCATCCTAACCATTTTGTCAAATGTTACCTTCCTGGAACTTCTGTTAATTGGAATTATTTCTCAAATGACTACATTTTCTCTTTTGGTTTCATCTTTTAGTCTATCCTCAGTGGGCTGGGGACTGGTGCATCAATTAGCAATCAAAAAAATGCCTCCACAGACATGCACATATGCCAGTCTGATGGAGGCCATTCCTCAAGGGAAGTTCCTTCTCTCAGGTAACTCTAGTGGGTGTTAAATTAACAAAACTAACCGGCATAATTGAACTTTTTAGACTTCCAGTTTATCCAAGTAGAATAAATAAATTTATGTCATTTTAGGTCACTAAATTTGTGACAATCTATATGAACAATAGAAAACTAATACATTTTACTAGTGTAATTTTAATTTTAAAGCATTTGTCCTATTCCTAAACATTGTCTTTTTATAACATTCTATGTTTACAGTATGAAATAATTTATAATGTGGAGTGTGGTGTTTTGGGTTTGTGTATCAGTTCTATTTTTTTCCTGAAACTTTTCAGGTCTTTGCACTTCTTGCCTTAGTCTGTTAGAAAATTTCCACAAAAGCCAAATGTCTTTGACTATACTTTTTTTAAATTTTTCTTTTATTGAAAACAGATTATTTTCACATAATATAGCCTGGCTACAGTTTTCCCTCCCTCTACTCCTCCCTGCGTATCCCCATCTCTTCCCATCTGGATGCTCTTTCTGCCCCTTTTTAAAGAAACAAGCAGGCTTCTAAGAGATAATAATATAGTATACTATGATGTGATGATATGATATGATATGATATGATATGATGTGATGTGATATGATATGATATATGATGTGATATCACATCAAAAACTAGCACATCAGAACTAGACAGAATAAACAAAAAGAAGGTTGAGAGTCCAAGGGAAGGCACAGGAATCAGAGACCCACGAGTTCACACACTCAGGAGTCCCATAAAAACACTAACCCGGAAGCCGCAGTACACATGCAGAGAACCAGGTGCAGACCACTGCAGGACCTGAGCATGCTGCCTCACTCTCTGTGAGTTCACATGAGCTTTGATCAAGATATAAATCAACAACAAAAAGGGGGGCTGTTTTCTTGTTGTCCTCTTCCCCTCTGGTTCTTGCAATCTCTCTGCCTCCTTTTCCACAGGATTCCCTAAGTCCTCAGAGGAGGAATTTCATGGAGACGCATCCCTTTTAGGGGTAAGTGCTCCAAAGACTTTCACACTCTGTATATGTCTGGGGATGTTTTCCTATGCCTGGCTGTGGGTCTCTGTGTTTGTTCCCATCTGCTGCAGAAGGAAGCTTCTCTGATGATGTCTGAGCAAGGCAATGATCTATGAATGTCATTAGGAGTCATTTTATTGCTACTTATTTTTCAGGACAGTAGAATTTTACCCTAGGTCCCTTGCATATCTGGTCTCAGGTTCTTGGTCACCCAGTCATTGTATATGTACCATCTCATGGAGTGGGCCTTAAGTCAACTCAGTTGTCTATTCACATAAGCTTTTGTGCTTATCTTACCCTAGCATGTCTTTGCAGATCAATGACTTTGTGGCATTTTGTTTGAAACATAAACATAAACATATGTTTATGTTTATGTTCTCTTTTGGTATAGTGCAGAATACCTGTACCAAAGACATTAGAAAATAGGGGTGAAGTCTCTATGTAGCTACCAGCTGGATATCTCCATTTTCAATGAGTTGTATGGGTGTTGTCTTCAGCAATGGGGCCTTGCTCTACCTTTATAGAGAACAACTTATAATCTTGGGAACAGCTTGGTTGTTTGGGCTTCCCATGGGACCCTTATGGCCAACATCTCAATTAGATGTAACCCAGTCCTTGTTCTAGAAGCTTCATTTGGTGGCATGGGATGGCCAGTTAGAGCTCTCTCTCTCTCCTCAATTATTTGGCAATTTCATTTAGGTCTCCTTTCTATATGTATGTATTTCAGGATTTTCTACTGTATTAGGTTTCCATACTATCCATCAAAAGGCCCTTAATTTTAGCTATCCTTCATGGTTTTCCATCCTCATCCTCCTGTATATAGGAGGGCTAATGATTTTTGTGAGTTGAATATGTATCTGGTTACTTTGTTGAAAGTGTTTATCAGCTGTAGGAGTTTCCAGGTGAAGTTACTGGGGTCATGTATGTATGGTGAAATTATGTATGTATCATATCATCTGAAAATAAAGATATTTTGACTTCTTCCATTCCATTTTGTATCCCCTTGATCTTTTTCAGTTGCCTTATTGTTCTAGCTAAGACTTAAAGTGCTATATTGAATACGGATGCAGAAAGTGGGCAACCTTGTCTTGTTCCTGATTTTAGTGAATTGCTTTGGGTTTCTCTCCATTTAAGTTGATGTTAAGCATTGCAATGTTTTCTTGCTAGATTTTTTTTCTTTGATGAGTGTGTCCTTCACTATCTCTTCAGATCTGTTTTGGTTTGAAGTCTATTTTGTTGGATATTAATATGGCTACACTTACTTGCATCCCAGGTCCATTTTCTTGGAATATCTTTTTCCATATTTCCCCCTGAGATGATGTCTATTCTTAATGTTAATTTGTGTTTCTTAGATGCAACAGCAGGATGAATCCTATTTTCTAGTCCCTTCCGTTAGTTTGTGTCTTTATTGAGGGAATTAAGACCATTGATATTGAGAGATATCAATAAGCTGTGTTTGTTGATTTCTGCTATTTTATTGTTGTAGTTGCTGTTGTTGTTGTAGTGGTGGTAGTAGTGGTGGTGGTGGTTTGGTGGTGGTGGTATTTCCTTCTAGGGAATTCTGTATGGCTGGAAATGTAGATAGATATTGACTTAATTTTGGTTTTACCACGGAATGTCTTTTCTCCATCTATTATGATTAAAAGTTTTTCTAGGTCTGGGCTATCATCTGTGGTCTCTTACAGTCTTTAGAACATCTGTCCTGGTCCTTTTGGTTTCTGGGATCTCCATTAGTCTTAAAAGTCTGTCTTTACATGTTTGTCTTTTCACCTTGCAACTTTTTAAATTTTTTTCTTTGTTATGTAAGTTGAGTATCTTGATTTTTATGTGCTGAGGGGACTTTCTTTTATGGTCTAATCTATTTGGTGTTCTGTATGCTTCTTGTGCTTTTATAGACATCTCCTTCTTTAAGCCAAAGAAATTTTTGTCTACAATTTTGTTGAAAATATTTTCTGTGCCTTTGACCCAGGTTTCTTCTCCTTATTCTATTCCTATTGTTCTTATATTTGTTCTTTTCATAGTGTCACAGATTTCCTGGATGCTTTGTGCCAGGAGATGTTAGAATTAACATTTTCTTTGACGGCAGTGTCTATTTACTCTATCATGTCTACGATGTCTCTTCCATCTCGTGTACCTCATTAGTGAGGCTTGCCTCTGAGATTTCTTTTTGAGTTCCTAAATTTTCCATTTCCAGAATTCCCTATGTTTTGGTTTTCTTTGTTGATTCTATTCCCACTTTCAGAGCTTGAACTGTTTTATTTATTTCCATCCACTGTGTGTTTGCATAGATTTCTTCAAGGGATTTATTCATTTCCCCTTTAAGGACCTCAATCTTATTTATAAAGGCTATTTTGAGGTCTTTTGCTTGTGCTTCAGCTATGTTGGAATAATCATGGCCTGATGTGGTAGGGTTGCTGTGCTCTAGTGGAGACATATTGTCCCAGGTGTTGTTGATGGTGCTTTTGTGCTGGTGTCTAGGCACCTGGCTTTGGGAAGATTGTAATTCTAGGTGCCGATATTTTTGTTGGGTATTTTGTTTCTTGTTTTCTGTTGCCCTCTCTAGTTTTAGGGGAGTGTAGTAGCTGTGTGTTGCCTGATAAGAAATTCTTCTGGGATCCTGATAGGTGTGGCCACTGGGGGTTCCAGGTAAAATGTATTTCCAGGTTTGAGGAGCTGACACTTAGAAATGGGGATAGGCTAGAGGGTGGTGGGCTGGGGGAGAACCACAAGAGGGAGGGGAGCAGGGTATTCCAGGAGGATCAGCTTATTCCCCTGGAAATGAGAGTAGATAGCACAGAGAGGCCAAAGCAGGTGGTCTGCTGCAGAGCTGGGGATGAGAGTGGGGAGATTGGGTTTGGAGGACTGAAGATCTGCAGTTAGCCTACCTACATTCCTAGCTAGAGTGGCCTGAGGGGTCCCACAAGTGCCAGCTAAAGTTGGAGGTTGGGATAAAGCAATGAGTGGGGGAAGGGAAGTTTAAAGGGGAAGGTCTGCCTTATTCACTGGAGATGGGGGTAGGGTAGGCAGTCAGCAGGTGGTCTGTTACAAATGAGACTAGGGGATTGTATTTATAGAAGAAGAGGAACTGGTGAAGATCTGCAGTTAGCCTACCTGTTTCCCTAGACAGAGCAGCCTGTAGAGTGTACATTTTTTTCCCTGATAAATCCTTTTTTAAAAAATATTTTTATTTTATAATTAATTTAATTTTACATATCAGCCACAGATTCCCCTGTTCTCCCTCCTCCCATCCCCCAGCCTTCACCCCCAACCCACCCCCATTCGCACCTCCACTGGAGTATACATTTTTTAACAAGAATAAGTCACTTCCAGATGATTAGAAACTCTGGCCTGGAAAGTGTTAACTGATCAGTGGGTATTACCATAGGTAAACAGTCAGAAACTGTCCATTTATTTTGGGAGACTTACAAATGTCAATATCTATAACATGGTTCTTTCCCCTGGATTGTTCCCTAGAGAGCTGTTGACCATCTTTGGCTTGAGGCACATGCCTGTGGCCAATGTGTCAGCAGTCAGCAGAGAAGAGGGGTTTGTTTTGCTCATTTTGATTAAGATGCAAATTGGTTGGTATTTAAGGATTTAACTTATAAGACCTTGTTGCTTATCCAAATCCAACCATCAGAATGATGAAAGTCCAGCTATCATCTTTCCTCTTGTTTTAGGAAAAAGACAGTGACTTAAGAGCAAAGGCTAAATGGCTTAAAACACTGTGCACTCATGTAGGTTTGACATTGGTAGCATTGTCTTAGTTAGGGTTTCTTTTGCTGTGAAAAGACACCATTACCATGGCAACTCCTATAAAGGAAAACATGTAATTGAGTGGCTTCTATTTTCAGAGGATTAGTCTATTGTCATCACGTTGGAACATGGCAACATGTGTGCAGACACGGTGCTAGAGCAGGAGCTGAGAGTTAATACATCTTGACTTGCAGGCAACAGGAAGTGGTCTGTCTCACTGAGAGTAGCTTGGATATAGGAGACCTCAAAGCCCAATTCACAGTGACACACTTCCTCCAACAAGGCCACACCTCCTAATAGTGCCACTCCCTTTGGAGGCTATTTTCTTTCAAACTACCACAAGCATCCATGAGGGAACATTTGGACTTACAGAGCCAATCATTTACCCATGACTGCTGTGTCACACTGGGGATTGGGAGATTCCAATGGATTACTTCCTCTCGGTCTTGAAGCATAGGTAAGTAGTTACAGTTCAGCAAGTGGATATTGTTGGTTTCCATGGAAAAAGAAAGATAGGGATAGGATGAGCCATCGCATATATTACTTTTAAGAAGACCTTCCACATTGTCCCAGTTTATTTCTCTGTTGCTGTTAGAAAACACTGATCAATTTCCATATCACAGTCCATCATGAACGGAAGCCAAGGCAGGAGCTTGAAGCAGAAACCAACAGAGAAATAGTGCTTATTGAACTGATCTCTCTGGCTTGTGCTCAGCCAGCTTTCTAATGCAGCCTAGACCAACTTGCCTAGGGGTATTAAAGCCCACAGTTGGCTTAGCCTCCTGTATCAGTCAATTAAATGCCCCACAGACATGTGCACGGACCACTCAGATGAAGACATTTTGTCAGCTGAGGTTCCCTCCTGCCGGCTGTGTCAAGTTGACAAATAAGATTGGCCATCACATGCACGCAACACTAAACGTGGGAATAAGGATTTCCCAGAACCCTCCCTGTCTCCGTGTACCCTGGAATCACGGCCTCCTTAGACGATCCTTTCACAAAAGGTGTCTTCTCCCGGAATGAGAGATATTGAAAACTTTCTATGTTGGGACATTGAATTTGGAAGCTCACGGACATCCGATTTTTAAATTCTCCCTTAGAGATTTCAACTCTCTTAGATGTTTAACACCAGCCCCTCCACTTCTTACCTTCCAGACCTTTGATGACATCCTTCTCTGCTGTCATCCTCTATCCCATCCACATATCAACGAACTTTTATACTTTTCATTTTTTTATTTGCTGACATATTAGACAATTTGTTTTCATGGAAAAGGGAACTTTCTATCTATCTTGCATAATTCCAGTTCCTTCTGTGCTTTTCTATATCTTAAAAATTCACATAGTGAATAGCTAACCTTTCTGTAGATAACAATAAATGGTATATTTAAAGATTCAGATGACTGGAGTCTAGTAAGAATATTTTTTCAAATAAAGATTTATAATAAAAATGCCTTTCACTCATTCTAATTTATTTTATTTACTTTTAATAATGTCTTTATAAGACAATCATTACAAGGCTATCTCACCTATAGAAGTGATCCAATCATCCATTTGCTAATTTTTTTTCCCCAAACAATCTTTATTTTTAAAAGGCAAATAATTTTTGCAAAGATGTTAAATTATTAGCACTTGATAATATAACATATTGCACAAAGCATAGTTTGCAGATTTAGAAAATGTGGCAACTAAGTGAATTATACAGTGATAAGCTAATGTGTGTTGAGTACAAACACATACAGGTGCCATTTGTGTTTTACACAGGATCCGACAGAAGGTTTGAAGGCTTATGCAACTTACAGACTAATTGGATGGAGCCATTTCCTCAGTTGAGGTTCCCTCTTCCTGAATATGTATAATTGACAACAGGTTGGCCATCACACACATGCAAATGAGAAGTGGGACTAAAGCCTCTCCCAGTAACCACACTGTCTCAGTGTAACATGGATTTTTTTTGTCTCTTCTCTTTCAGAATCATTAATAATATTATATAATTTCAGAGGCATTAATAATAAAGACATAAACATTCAAAAGGAGTGTTAGAACAACAATTGAGCATCATGCACCAGGAAGAATTGTTCCTAGGGTGGGCTGCATCACGGGTGGGGCCTGGCCCAAAGAGGGGAACTAGCAGACACTCTGCTGATGAAAGAGCCCCACTCTGCATTTTCACGTGCTCTTCAAGGCTCAGCTGCTTCAGTACTCCCTCAGCCTCTGTTATTATCAATGCTTAATTTTAATGGATGAAGGGAGGATTTGGGTGTGGGTGGCTCGCTTCTTCTTCTTTTTGTTGTTGTTAAATGTAGCAACAAACAATCAAATCAAAGGAAGGAGAATACAAAGAAAATGGGCTGTGAATGCAGAAAAAGGTCAGGGCTCTAGTATTTAGTGCGGTGTCTGGGGAACTATTAACCGTGTGGTGATTGGCAGTTTTAACAGTACCTTCTGCTCTCCTTTGCCAGCAACTGTGCAATTATTCCAGGTGTTGTAGTGGAATGACTCTACCAAGTTTTATAGGATTAATCAGCATGTAAATGTTGGCAGGCTTCAGGCTCAGATCCCAACTTCAGGTGCAGCACTCGGAACAGATGGAGACAAACACTTCTTGGGTTTGTTTTTAAAGGGGATTTATAAATTGGCCACGCTGCCTTCACCCCAGATCCAATTTACTTCATGACATTTTGCTCAGAACAGTCTCTCTTTTGAGATTTTACAAAAAGATTATCTATGTGCTAAGTGGTAAGATCAGTCCTCAGTGTGGCCTGTCCCTCCACATCACAACTGCCCATCTCCTCTGTGAACTTTGGAGATGTTTAAGTTTTTTCATCTGTTGTTTATAACTCCATCATTTGCCATAATAGCAAGTGAAAAAGGCCAACAAGATCTCTATTACATCCATCTGTCAGTTCTTCCTTTGGTGGTGTCAAAGGAAGACTTAAGAAGGATTTGGAACACTGTGTGAGGCTCCTTGTCTATTATGTAACTATTTGGAATAAATTCTTCTACTCATGGGCTTCCAGGGGCTCCTAATTGCCTACAGCAGTAGCTTTGGATTATTTGTTCTTGCCAAAAGCCACTTAGTCTCTGCCTGAGTAACTGCTTCCCTACAACAGAACCACACAGTGCACCTTGGCACCTTGGCCATGGCAGAGGAGAGTAGAACAGAGCCATGATGCTTCATGGGGCCCTTGCAAAAGTTGGCACTCCTTTCTCACCTCCGGCTGTAGCTGAGAAAGCTAGTCCTGAGCCCACAGTTCAAACATTTGTGTCCTGTTCAAGGATGTTGAGCCCTGGTTAACCTATCCACTTGAACGTCCTTTAGCCCTAGTCTATAACAAAATAAGTTGGGGGGGGGGGATCCACATTTATCAACCAAATATTTATTGCTGCACCTAGTATTTTCCTTTTGACTTCCTTTCCAAGTGGAGGACCAGCTTGGCCTCACCTATTTTAGACTCCTTCACTTTTCCCAAACAATCCATTCTTTGTATAAACTGTTTCTTTGGGCCTCTGTTGGTCCATCAACATGGGCAGATTTGAGACTCATTGAGAACAGATGTTAATAGGCTCTTTAAATGCTAGGTCCTGAGCCCTGTGTGTTCTAAGTGGGTGCTTTTGTAGTGCCACCATATTTATGTGAAAATCCTTTTGCATTGCCTGATTTTTGTTTTGTTTTTCTCTGTGTTCTTAGTTCAACAGTAATTAAAGGACCACCAGCAGTTAATAAAGAAAGTTTCCTACCTGAAGTGGAATTAGAAGTAAATTTAGATATCACTGAATTCCTTACTCTGTGTGAATAAGGAACCAATACTTTTCTGTGTGAAAACACAAAGCATTAGTGGCCTGAATTTAGCAACTTTTTTTTGTTTTGTTTTGTTTTTGTTTTTTCGAGACAGGGTTTCTCTGTATAGCTTGTGCCTTTCCTGGAGCTCACTTGGTAGCCCAGGCTGGCCTCGAACTCACAGAGATCCGCCTGCCTCTGCCTCCCGAGTGCTGGGATTAAAGGCGTGCGCCACCACCGCCTGGCTAAATTTAGCAACTTTTTGTGTGTTGTAGTACATAACAGCACGGTAAGAGGAAAGTACCCCAGGGTGACAAATGTCCTCCTACAGAAGTACAAAGTCTTATGGAACTCATGTCTGGGGGAAAGGGGGACAAAAAGCACAAATATTAATGTCCAAATAAACAAGGGAAAATAAGGCCAGAAAATGAGACTAACAGGAGAGACATTAAAATTTAATCATAATATGGATCCTAGCTTCTGCTTTTCTTTTCTGTAGTCTTTGTGGTCTTATGTAAACACAAGTAAAACATTCACGTGTGCCATTTCTTCACAGTGTGGCATGGTGTCAGGATGGGTGACTGACGGCCAGACTGTGCTGCTCTTTCCATGACGGTTTTGTGGTTCTCGAAGGACGTGTGAGTGACGTCAGCAGTAGGATTTGTTGCTCAGCGGCAGCACTTCAGCTCCTTGCCAGTGTGGAACAGGACCCTGGGAAAGCCACTGGGGAGCATGCATCAGCTCCTTGCCAGTGTGGACCAGGACCCTGGGAAAGCC
>CABHPP010123116.1:0-45000 GCA_902168425.1 Peromyscus attwateri
TTCCTGACCTGCTTTTTCTTTTTTTCTTTTTTTTTTTTTTGGCCCCTTCCTGCGCGAGGCTGGTCTCTACTAGGGCCCTGATGAGTTCAGGAGAAAGGTAAGAGACAGCCAGGTGCTGGTCAGGGCACTCCCAGCCTTGGAGGCAGCAGGAATGGTTCTCCCTGGGGACACAGGACGCCTGTCCTTTAGGAACAGCTGACTTCACGGAAGCCTGGAGCTCTAAGTCCTGGTTGGGAATAAGGAAGCCGAATTAAGGAGAAAATCAAAACCACGAAAGCAAACTTCTGCTGCTTCCTTTAGGAGACAGTTTCCCCCCTGCCCTCCTCCAACACACTGGTTGTGAAATTGTGAACCAGGGCGCCACAAGAAACATTAAGACGCTGTGCAGTGCAGATTCCTGGTTAGCGATGGGCTGAAAATGTCTGTTTTTCTATTTGTGACTGTGTTGGCTGTATGAACTTGGGCAGTTTAGCCCATCCATGTGATCCCATTTCAAGCGGCAAAAATGGACACTGGAGTACTCACTGTGATTCCTCCGGGTAGTTGGGAGGACGAAACAGAACAGTTCAAGTGACATGTTCAGATTGGTGCCTGGCCTGGCAACTTTGGTAAATATTGCCAGATATCAAGGGTTCACTAGGTTTGAGAAATGTGATTTCCTACTTCTTTGGAGTGACCTTTTTAAAGCCTGGAAATAGAATGGTATTTTCCCTCTTTAGAATTTGAACATTTTTTAAATATTTTTTTAGTTTGAATATTTAATTTTTTTGCATTTATGTATTTGTGTGTGTTCGTTCGTTTGTGTGCATGCATGCATGGGTGTGCACTTGTATGTGTGTGCATGCACCTGCGTGTATGCACATGTGTGGGAAGATCAGAGGACAGCTCTTAGGAATCTGATCTCTCTTTCCACCAGGTGGATGGAACTCTGGTGGTCATGTTTGGGGGCAGGTGGCTTTACCTGCAGGGCCTGAACAGTTCTTTCCAGTGTTTTTGAATCTTGTCTCCAGGTAGACTTGGCTGTAAAATTGATGGTTGAGCAATGTGGATTTCCTCCTCGTTTTCAGGTCAAGCCTCCAGCCTATGAAATGCCTTGGTCAGAGGCATCCTAGGTTGGCAAGGAGGGTCTTATATTTCATAACGGATAAAAAAGATGAGGAGGAAGCTTGAAGTTGTAGCAATGTCATAGACGGGGCCGAGTCTTCTCTTCCCGTTCTTAGGTTCATCTAACAACTTCCTATTCTTGAGCTAACACCAGAAAGCAACAGAACTTTTATATCTTCTTCAATGGCACTGAAGCTCAGTCTCTTTGGGATACGAATTTGCTTTATTTAAACACAAATACATACCTATGCTCACATGAGCTGTGTTACCTGTCTTTTAAAATTAAGCAGCTTCCATAGACACCCCTACACTACTTGCATGACAATTGATTTTATTTTGATCCACACAATTATTTACTACCATCTACTGGCCATGCTGCAAGTCCCTGAAACGAGCGGTTGGCATTTATAAGGGGCTGTCTCCTTCACAGTCCACAGCATTTGCATGCAATATTGATGAACTCCAGGGAAGGGGCGGGATATGTCTTGAGAGAAGGTGAGGTTTTGGTGGTGGTGCCTCCCACACCAGGCATTGCCACAGGACAGGGTCGCATCTGTTTGTAGGCTGTCCCTTCTGCTTGCATTGTGATGACTTGGTCAGGATATGTCTAAATGTGTGCCCGAGAAACCAGAGACTTGTGGGGAAAAGGGAACTCCTCAAAATAAGGTTGAACAAGGGGATGGGAGAGACATTGAAAGCCAATTCCTTTTGGTTCCAGGTTTTTGAAGAAAGCATATTGAGTTTTATTTTTCCTGATACATCTTATTACTTGCTGTTGTACCCAAACTGTATGTGTGTGTGTGTGTGTGTGTGTGTGTGTGTGTGTGTGTAGGACTTTAAAAATTTCCAAGTGCGTTCCACACATATTATTTTCCCCGTTGCTTGTGATGACCCTTGGAGATGCTCATGACCAGCATATTACTAGTGGGAGGGCCTATACTGTGGTAAAAGCTACTTGATTTTAAATTCTGGATCTGATACATACATTGTTGATGGGTGATACTGGGAAAATCGTTTCAACTTTCACAGCTTCTGTTTTATTCAGTTCTTAAATGACTTAAAAATGCTTATGCTATGGTTTCATGTGAAGATGAGGTTCAATGCTTCACATCAAGAGCACACAGTAGAGAACTGTTCATTAAATGGAACCTTCTCTTAGCTTATCTCAATTCATTGGAAAGAAAATTAAAGCGAGACCTGCAGAAATAAGAGGTTTCCAGGGATCACAGAGTTAGTGAATTTCTGCCCTAGGACTATAGTTCACACTCTGAGTTCTCCTTCAGTTTCTGTCGGGTTCTTTCCCATCACACCCTGCCACCTCTCCAGTAGAACTTGAACAATTTATTTTCATTCTTAGATTGACCTTATTTGGCTGGTGATTTCAGGTCACAAAGTGGTTATTTCTTTGCTAAGGGAGCAATTCTTCACCATGGCTCTGTAGAGTTTGTGGCTTTGACTCCTTGTAGAGTTCCTACTTGTGCTCTCGAAGGCAGCATTCCATTCCCATGGATTTGATGAGATGCACCTTCAGATCCTAGGAAGAAAGGGACTGTCAAGACAGGGAGATCGGGATTGTGTTGGGCTTTATCTTCCTATTCTGGATGGCTTCTTCCTCCTGCTTTCCTGTAATTGGTTGGTGGTTGGTTTGATAATTAAGGAAGAAAGGCCACAAGTGGCCTGGCATTCTCCAGCTCTCTCACCATTTTCGTAGACAGAGTGGGATAGAGAGAACAGCATGTGCAGTGCTTCATCTTTGTTGTCAACTTGACAGGATGTAGAATCACTTAGATTTGTGAAACACCTCTCTCTCTCTCTCTCTCTCTCTCTCTCTCTCTCTCTCTCTCTCTCGTGTGTGTGTGTGTGTGTGTGTGTGTGTGTGTGTGTGTGTGTGCTTCAGAGGGAGGGCATTTCCAGACAGGATTAATTATGGACAAGGGATATTCACCCTGAATTTGGACAACATCCCATAGGATGGAGGACAAGACAGAATAAAAGAGTAAAGGGAGACATAAGCAGCACAGTGGCTTTTCCTTTGTGTGTGTGTCTCCTGGTTAGCCATGATGAAAACAGCAATCCTCCACCACAACCTCCCACCCCACTGATGTTTTGTAGTAGTACACAGGAACACATTCCCATGGTCGGACTGCATTTGCTCAACCAAAAGAAGCCCCTCCTTCATTGAGGAGTCTATGTTAGGTATGTTGGTTGCAAGGACAGAAAGCTAACTAATGAAGTATGTAAAAGCAGCTTTGGGAGGGAACCAATGCTCAACGCTCCATAGTACCACTAGCCATTGGTCTAGAGTTTCCGCCCTCCTTGTAGGAACTGATAGCCTCAGGTGTATAGAGAAGGGTGGACGGAGTCACTGTGGCCGTTTGTCCCTGGAGATTCTCCATGAGTCAGGCTGCTCTCCTTTGTTGCTAACAGGCAGCCTTACTAATGCACTTCTAGAAGAACTGTTTGGCCATTTGGGAGCCTGTGTCTGCTCTTGCCCCATAGTAGGCACTTCACCTGATCTTAGCTGGTAGGAAAGGGGAGTGTGGCTGGAGGAAATCAGAGGAGGCGGCAGAGGGAGAAACTAAAAGGTTATCTATCTTGAGCACACACAGGGCTTCCCTGGTTGCTCAACTTCATCAGGCCTTTGCAGGTGGCACAGATGGAGGATCAAGTGAGTCATTGTTGCCTTGCCTGTAAAATATTCAAGAAGGCCACCTATTGTGCTCTTTGCCCATTTTGGAAGTTGTTCTGTAGTGGGAAAGGAAAAGAAACACACCCAAGAACAAGAAGGTTGCAGTACACTTGGAATTCGATATTTTGGAGCACATATTCAGGTTAGCTACTCATTTGCTCATTTGTTTTTAATGTAGAATATGTAATTTATTATGGTGGAATGGTGAGCAGACTTTATCAACCATGAATTCTAGAGTCTGGCAGGTCCCTGAGGCAAGTGATTCTAAAGGGATGATCCTCAAATTCTATAGCTACTTAGTAGCTACTTAGAAATAGTACCTTAGGGGTCTCTCTCTCTCTCTCTCTCTCTCTCTCTCTCTCTCTCTCATCTCATTTTACTTCTTTCCTTTCTTTTATCTGCTTTTTGTTGGTTTGTTTGCTTGCTTGCTTTTTGAGAAAGAGACTCATTAGTCTAGGCCAGCCCCAAATTTGCCTTGTACCCAAAAATGACATTGAACTTCTGATCCTCTTCCCTCTTATCCCCCCAGCATATTTCTCATAGGAAAAATTTTGTAAGCACTATTTTTTCTGTTCACAGTTTCTTCCACTTGTCAATCTGATAAGCTGTAGTCTTCAGCATTTAACAGCTGTCTTTTATTGACCTCTACTGAGATTTATGCAGACTGTTCTCCCCATACTGTCTCATCTAAGCCTTGTGATGATTTTGTGTATTCTATTTTGAGGACACTGAGGCTCATAGAGGCTAAGAAGCATGGCCCATGTCACATAGCACCAGACAAGTAGTGCTACCGAGACCCATCATTTCATTTCATCTTTCATCTTAGAGGTAGTAAAAACTTAAACTTTCCTACCTCTGGACTGGAGTTGAATACCAGCACCTTGACCTGCGGCCCATTCCATCTACACACAGACGCTATAATCCTGTTATTACTTTGTCCATGTGGGGATGAAACTGTAAGAGAGCTGAGTAGACAATCTCTGAGGTTATTCTGTCACATCATAGTCGATGCTTTCTTTAGAATCTGTTCAGCTCTCAAATTCTATTTTTTTAAATCAAGTATCAAGCAATGGGGGAGAAGAACTAAAGGTAAAGTACCCTTGTTTTGGTACCCAGATATATTTTCCAACCAAAGAGAAAACAGCAAGAGAAATGAGCATGTACAGGTAACCTTGCCGTTTCATTTAGGCACAAAATAGCTATTACATTTATAATTATTATATCACTGTTTCAATATATCTATTAATCATCTATCTGTCCTCTATTTCTCTACATATCTATCATCTATGTATCTATCCATCTATCTAAAATGGTCCGCTTTTTCCAGGTAAAAGAACTGATATGTAGAGAAACGCACAGATTCGTCCAAGCTTAGGTACCCTACAAAGATTAGAACATACTGCAGTACAAGTCCTTTGATCTACTCTGCTCCGTTTACTGGATACTGCACTGCAGAGCCTGCATGTCTTAGAATTGCTATAAGAAGTGCCCCCTATTGTGTCCTCAGCTGTGGTCTTACTACTTTTACTGCCATCTTTCCTTCTAAACCCTTTCCTGATTCAACCCAGTTCATGAATCCCCACTTACGTTCTTACAACACCTTGTATAGGTATTTTCATATTAAAAACTGTAGTATAATTACTTGCGTCTTTGCCTGTGCACTTCATCAATACTTAAGTCATTTTGATATGGTTTATCCCACCCTGAGTCTAGCACAGTGTCTTGTACATACAAGAGACAAACCGAATGCTTGATAGATTAATAGTAGATTCAATAGGCACATGATTAGCTCCCTTCTGCTCTGTTATGGAATTCCTTATTTTAGAGGTTGCTTTTATAGACAAATTATTTTAATTTTCTTTAGTTTTGTGGTTATAAAAATCAGACAAGTGATAAAGAGTCACAGACCCTAAGCAGACTGGATATCACTTGCTCAGTGGTGGGGAAATATACCACTTTTCTATCCTATAATAAAGGATGTTTTTCAGCTAACAGTGAAGGATGTTACTGAAGTACACTCTTCCTTGTACTGACCCCAAGGGTAGTGTCAAGTGTCACAAATACACAACTGTGAGAGAAAGTTAGAAGTTTCCATAGGAGTGAGTAACTGCAACGAGCTTGGAGCTTATGATTCCTAAAGGCAATGGAGAATCTATCTATCCAGCTATTATTTCCTGTAATTGGCCTCAGTTGAACCCAAGGACGAGTAATCTTTTTTGTTCTTGTTTTTGTTCTATCCAGCGGGTGCTTGTGGTTACTTCTTGAGTGGCACGTGTGTCCTTAGGATTTCACTTGCTTCCTAGTCTCCCAATCGATTCTAAAGTGAACAGAGAAGAGAGGGATGCATTTTATAAATTCAGGTGTCTGAAAATGTTCTTTTTATTGATGGCACAATCCTTTAAACCAGTTATTGTTAGAAGCTATTGTAACTTAAAATGTGGCTGTGTGATATGGGTGGCTTTGACATTAGATGACCTTTCTGGCATCGACTTTGGGGAGGTTATTTGTTCTGTCTCTGCCTTATTTGCACCATCATCTGTAAAATAGGATGATAAAACCCATCTCATCATGTGTTTGGTGGTGTCAGTCATATGCCATGGCATTTGTTAAAAGTCTGGTGCTGGGCTGGAGAGATGGCTCAGAGGTTAAGAGCACTGCTTCTTCTTCCAAAAGTCCTGAGTTCAATTTCCAGCAACCACATGGTGGCTCACAACCATCTATAATGAGATCTGGTGCCCTCTTCTAGCCTGCAGGGATATGTGCAGCTAGAACACTGTATACATAATAAATAAAAACAAACAAACAAACAAACAAACAAAAGCCTGGCGCATGGGCACATGGGCCTTGTCACTAACAGCAGTGATAATGATACATGTTCATGTAGATACTGGAGTAGACACTAGAAGATGCCCTGTGTTCAAACACTAACTGTTTTGTTTATGTATTTTGTTTCAGAATCTAGAATGTTTGTTATTATATACATATATGCACATAGATACAAAATTATTATTTTTTAAAAAATGATAGCTCTGAGGTAATGGAGTCAGGTGTTGCCAACATGTTTTATCTTAAGTCTCAAAGAAAAGACTAAACATTTGCTAAGGCCTTTGCATGCAGTAAGCAATGGAGCTGAGACTTGGATCATCTTGCTTTATAACTCTTAATGTATGACCAAGACCATGTTTCCCCATCCCCCAGCCCACCAGCCTGGCATGGATTTCTTCTGTAGGCCTGCTCTTTTAAACTGATAAATGAGGGTATGGACCTAACACCCTCTTTGGTAACTGCTGTGGCTTCTGTGGCTGTAGAGTAAGGTATGGGCAATGGTACAATGGTGTGCAAGGCTGAGGGCAGAACTTCACTCTGTCCACAGAGTCACTTCATAGTCTGTGAGGCATTACAGTCACAGATGCCCAGCAGGCTTATTGGCCTCAGTGAGAATCACAGCGAGACAGATCCATAAAGATACTTCTGTGTCCTGGGGAATATGGTTCCACTTTATTCTTCTGACTGCAGACTCCTCTATGCTCTGAAATCCAGGTTTGCAGATGGGAAAAGAAAGTAGTCAGCCATACCTACATTTTCTGTTTTGGAAGTAAAAATAGAGCCCTAAAAATATAAAGCAAATGCTGTATCACCATAATATTTTGCAAAATATATAAAAATATAAAATTCTACAGTCCTTGTCTTCTATTTTGATTCTGGAATTATGAGTGCACCTTTTTGTTTTTTAGCTTTTCAAAAATTATCCGTGGGAGAATCTTGCTTCTTATTAAAATAGAGGAGTTCATTCAATTTGTAGAAATGGTTGAGGCCTAAGAACAGCAGCACACATTAAGCAACACTTCTCTGGAAAGTTTGATTTTAGTTTTCTAATTTCAGAGTGCAACTGATAAGAGCCAAGACTTAATGGAAACAGTCGATGAAAAGTTGGAGGAGCTGGATTCAGGATTCAAATCTTAGATGCTATATGCTTAGCCTGTGTAGACTTGGTTCTTGTGGTAGTTTGAATGTAATCAACCCCCGTAATCTCATAGGAAGCAGCACTATTAGGAGGTGTGGCTTTCTTGAAGTGGGTATGGCCTTGTTGGAGGAAGTGTGTCACTGTGGGGACGGGCTTTGAGGTTTCCTGTGCTCAGGATACCTCCCAGTATCTCAGTTGACTTCCTGTTATACGCAAGATGTAGGACTCTGAGCTCCTCCTCCAGCACCATGTCTGCCTGCGTGCTCCATGCTCCCTGCCATGATGATAATGGACTGAACCTCTGAAACTATAAGTGAGCCCCTTCAATTAAATGTTTTCCTTACAAGTGTTGTTGTGGTTATGGTGTCTCTTCACAGCAATAAAAGCCCTAACTAAGACAGTTTTCTTATCTATAAATTTATAGTAAGCATGTTCCAATTTATATTCTAGGTGGTTATATCAAATTCCCACACATTATTTAATTATTGTATTTATTTAGTCTACTGTTTATTTTTGTTCCATCCCCACTTGGAAGTAAAATCTATATGGTCAGGAACATTTGCTTACTATTACATCCTGGGAGGCTAGAAAAATGTTTAGAAGATGTTTCCTAATCATGACTTAATGATGAATAGAGAAGTGTGTGAGTCAATGCCTATGTATTATTTGTCCCAAGTGTTAGAAAGAAATATCTAGAATGGATAAGAAAATAAATTGTGTATGTGAATATATAATACTGAAACAATTTGATACATATATACACAAACAAATACATGCATATATGCGTATGTGTATGTGTTCTTTAATATAGGTAGATGTGTTGAGGATTTTATTTAGAATCCTGAATGATGACATATGTATGTATCTATGTGTGTGTGTGTATATATATGTATATCAACACACAGATATATATTCTTAAGTGTGTGCATGTATGTATATCTATCTGTCTTCTATATCTATATTTATATTCATGTATGTATATTTGTGTGTAAATATAAATCTGTGTAGCCATATCTTTTTGAGTCGTCTAAGTGTGCCTTTGCAAGCAGAGGCCTCCAATCACTTACTGTTTGGAAGCAGTAGTGTCAGTTTGGGAGAAAGACCAAAAATTGAAAAGTATTATCTATCTGTCTGTCTATCTATCTATCTGTCTGTCTGTCTATCTATCTATCTATCTATCTATCTATCTATCTATCTATCTATCTGTCTGTCTATCTATATCAAGATCTTGCAATATGCAAGTAGACGATAAGAAAAGAGAGCAAAACAAGAGATTACAGATTAAGAGGAGGGAGTCTAGGATTAAAATAACATTGAAAGATGAATGTGGACCATTTTAAATAAGGCAGTCAGGGAAGGCTGTCTCTTAGAACATATGTAGGGCTGAAGAAAAGGGCTGTGAAGGAGCCAGGATAGACCCCGGGTCATTGTTGGGGTGAGGACTGGGTTAGGGAGACATCTGGAAATAATGTTGTGTGATAGTCAGGGGTGAGACTAGACGGGGCCTGCTGCCGTAGTAAGGAGCCTGGGTATACTGTAAAGTACTGTGGAATATCTCCAAAAGGGTAGGGCAGGGCAGTGAGCAGAGAGTGCATCCAAGCAGCTTGTTCACCTGATGAGCAGATAAGCCAGTCTGGCCTCAGAAGAGCTGCTGGGAGCAGATGAGAAAGGCACTTCAGTTTCGTTCACATCTCACTCAAACCTCTAGCTCTTCTGAGAACATCTTAAAGGAGAAAGAAATTAGGTAAAATAGGCAAGACAGGTTTCCTTTGGTTTTCCTCCAATGAATCTATCTCATTTCCAAAAGCATTAAGTAATGGAAGGAAATGTATGCGTGTTGCTCAGTTCAATTCAGCTGGGAATTTTACAGTCCTGTGTAGGTGTTTTATGTAATCAGTTCCCCAAAACATTGGGGCTAGGATGATTTCCTTGTAAATCTTCAACTACCAGTTTCTGAACCCTGCTGTGCTAATGAAGGAGAGCATTTAATTCCACCTAAGATGAGTATCTTCACACTAGTTCCATGAGTTGAAACGGTCCCTACTCCATCTAGAAGTGGCTTCCAGGCAGTTTCCTTGTGGAGCCTTATGGGCCTGTGCATATACAGTCTCACTAACACACCTTAATCTGAGTTTCACATAGCTTGGCAGTACATGGCGGGCACTGTTCCATGTGATTTATAAATATTCATTTTTTTTAAAACTCAGAATTACATCTGAGATGGGTATAGTTATAATCTACATTCTGCAGAAAGGAAAGGAAGATCCAAAGGGATAGAATTGGTCTCTGGTGAGCCTGTGTTTGAACTTGAACAAGCTCTACAATGATACCCTTCTGTACTTGGTAAGAGATGACCTTAATATTTATCCATCTCCATTTGTCCATCCTACTTCATGCTGCTTTATGTAAGAGAAATAGTTCAATTAAGTGTATGTAATCTGGGAATCAATATGTGGCCTGTTCTTTGAGATTGCATCTCTCCATTAGCATTTAGTGATTAAAAATGTGGGCTTTAGGCTGAGATAACCTGGGCAGGCAAATCATATCAGCACCCTGGGATTGGTAAAATTTTTTCACATCTCTAAGTGTGTTTCCTCATCTGTGTTCTTGGCTGTTTTGAAGATTAAATAAAATATACAATAAAGTACTATAGCATAGTGCCTGGAAGAATGTAATTAGTACTCAATCCATTTTTGCTGTTTTTAATTATGTTTTTCAACTAAAATAGCATGCATGTGCTTATGTACACAGGGAACTTTTCAGCTGTGCTCATTTTAATAGCTGCCCTTCAAAATTTAGAGTCAAAGATCTGCTCATCATCAATGATGTTAATTTTGTTGCAGGGCCCATTCTGGTAACTTCCACAGAGCAAAGCATGCCTTGTGGTTCTGAAAGGCCCCGTTGTTGAAAGATTAGCCAGATTCTGGGGTTTGCGAGGGAGCAAAAGGTGCTTTGAGACCTCCAGGCATTGCATCCGACCTTGCCTATCCTTCTCCAGACTTACTCTGCCTAGCTGGAGAGTTCTCACGTATTCTAGCAAAGGCTGCAGAGCATCCTGAGTCGTGAGAAAACAAAGCAGTGAAAGTCCAACACTTACCTCCAAATGACATGGAGGTCAGTTTATGGAGCTGCAACTGTAGATCCTAAGGTGGGTCCAGGGTCTATGCACTGGGAACTGTGCCCAGGGCTTTGTATTCATGATCCTATTTAACAACTGCTGCAAAGGTTTTGAATTTTAGTTGTAAACCTAACTTAGAAACAAACAAACAAAATTAATAAATAATAAGAAAGCAACAACAAGGAAACATTGCCACGTTCCCTCCATGTGTGCGTTATGGGCTGTGATGATAAATCAAATCAGCTATTTCTTACATTTGTTTTGCTTTAGTTTTCTTAAAAACAAGTTGTGCAGACTTGCAGCGCTGGGGGCCTACCCTGTAATGAAGAGATGCTTGGCAGGGAAATGAGACAAAGCGAAGTCACGAAGCTTTTCTCTACTTGACAGTGTGTGTGTGTGTGTGTGTGTGTGTGTGTGTGTGTGTGTGTGCTTGAGAAGATGCTAATGTAGCGAGCCCAATACTGTTTAGCTAGATATATTTGTTTGTGTCTTTGTTAGAAGTCAATATGGTGTTTATTTACACTTAGCTCATTTTGAGCTGCTATAAGAGAATATCTAAAACTGGGTAATTGATGAGAAGCAGATTTATTTCTGATGGTTCTAGAGGCAAGGAAGCCCATGGTGGAGTGGCCACATCTGGAAAACCATCACGCTGCATGATGGAAAGACAAGTATATCTACACCTAAGAGAAAAGGGAGCTGAACTTCTCCTTTTGCCAGCCCCCTCCCCTGATAACAAACACACTCCTAGCAGCATGGCATCAATGTGTTCAGGAGGGCAGAGAGAGAGCCCTCCAGGGTTCAATACCACTTTCGTGGCACACTTCTCAACACTGTTACATTGGGAGTTACATTTTGAACACTCCAGATTTAGGGAAAGTGTTCAAACCATAGACTTTGCAGTCTCCTTTTGTTGTGGTTGTTGTTGTTGCTTTTATGAAATGATTCAAAGGGGATGCTTCTGTCCTCTTATAGCTAACAAGTAAAATGCAGATGTCTTAGCAACCCAGTTGGGTGATTTTCTTTGAGGGATAATACACACACACACACACACACATACACTCACGGGGGTGGGGTGGGGAAGGGTGTTCAATTGTGTGGAAAGGACAATAAACAACCTTAAAAGGAGACTGTTGGGTCATGAGAAATGTCTCTAACCAAGGACTTTAAGAGCAGTGCAAAGGCTGTGGCAAGGCAACACTGGTAAAGAAAAGCTAGTCGTGTGGGGGAAGGTGGTCCGGAAGTCAGGAGGACAAATTGCAGCCCTTTATTCTCTCATTGTTACCCTAATAATTGGTTATCTACAGAAGGGGCTGGTACCCACAGCCTTGTAACGTCATACCTGCCTGGCTTCAGACTTGAAGGCTCAGATCCGGCAGACATCAGAGGAACAGTAGATGTGGTTTCCACTTGGAAAGTGAGCCAGCGGTGACCAGTAATGTCCCCAGCAGGGGTAGTCGAAAGGCATCCCAGACATTGCTCCAGGCTACCATGTGATTAAAATTGCTACTGTACATTGCAAGTCACGGTGATTTCAACCTGTATTATCTACCATAATGACATAACGACATAGCTACATACCTTCTTCACAAGTCCACAAGGACATTTTTCTCTCAAATGCAAAGAATAGAAGTCTATTCATAGTAGGGCGTTGGCTTAAATGTGACCACATTATTATCATTTTGAGAGGACAGATTCTACATATAAAGTTGCTTATTTGCATGAGTAAACCAATGCTTTTGGCTTTCCTAAGTGGCAAAAGGAGCATTTTTCTGATGCATCTCCAAGTGCCTAGCAATTTACAAGATGCTTGTGCGTCCATTATGCCACTTGACTTGATCATAGCTCTGTCAGGTCAGTTTGTTCGGAGTTGGATGTGAGAAAACTGTGGCTCAGGGGTTGAAATGACTATCAAGTGGCCACTCAGCTCTTGATAATTGGATCATATTTGTTGGAATTCTGCATGTTCCATGGGTTCTTTCATTGCTAATCCTCCCATCTCTCAGCACCACTGCCCAACAGTGTTGTTGGAACACATCTTTGGTTAAGCTGTGTATCTGTTCCTAAATGTGTCTATAATTTTTAGACATCATCTTTTCAAGGTCTCTTCCCATTGAAACAGCACGCTTCCAGTAACCTGAGTGTTATTGCTCCTTTGCTTCCCCTGTAGTGTTTTTAAAGCTCCCATCAAATGCAAGGTAGAGAGGAGCGTGTCTTTCACAAAAATGTAACCGAGAGTGCTCATACGCTAAGGTCTGTGCACCCTCAATTGAGGCTATTTCCAAGTCTTCCCACTCAGCACTTCTAGGACACACTCTTGAATATTTAAAATTTGTATTTTCTAGCACTACTTGTCAAGACACAGCTGAACTTATTCACTTGTCTTGATCCATTTAAAACAGATACTTAACACCCAACGCAACATCTCCTGAGAGTTCAACAGCCAAGCAGCCAGTGATTAGATAACCTATGATCACCATTCTGTTCAGAGAACTCTAGAACATCTATTTGAGATGCCTACCCAGTCCTGTCATTTGGTAATTAGTAACAGAAATACGGACTTAAGGAGGGAGTGTATAGAAAGCAAACTTGCACAGATGCCATTGCGTGGAGTATGTATCGGGCAATACTAGATTGCTGGGGTCAAAAGGCTAAATGTCTGGCTTTGCCATTGAGGAATATGCCCTGTTTGAAATCAGCCAAACCTATGTATAACTAGTCTTCCAGAGTCTAGTACAGCAGGGTGGTCCTTTAGCTTGGTTCAGTTTTCACATCAGTCTCAGTGTCCCACCACATCCATGGGTTGCCAACTATGACAATGTTTGGGGAAACATTTAGGAGAATCAAAGGCTGGATTTCTAATAACAACAAGAAAGAATAATAACACTATCTAATGACTGAGTGCTGATTCTACGCCAGGTGCTTAATGAGCTGTTGACATCACCCCCTTACCTAACTCCATGAGACACTTGCCTGACACTGTTCATCTTGCTGAGGCTGAGACTCAGCATGGCTAAGTAGCTTGCATAGCTATGGCGGAGATGCTAGCTCTGTGTGGCACGGAAGCCAGTCTTAAAGCCTTCCGCCTTGCTTTGAAGCACTCAGCCTTGCCCTGTGTCTCTAGGTTCCTCTGTAGTTTCCTTCTACATACAGCTGAGCATCTTGTGACAGAGACATAGTTAATGGGCTGATTTGTCTGCCAGTTTCCTAGAAATTCACTCTGGGATAAGCCAGCCGCACTGGTCCTCTGCATTTCTGGCTTCTTACTGCTCCCTTCTCCCCATTATGAGTTTCCTTTTAGACTCAAACACCACGGGAGATACCTTAATCGATCGCTGACATCTTAATGACATTTTCATGTCCTGGGTATGCTTTTCTCATTCTCAGGGTTGGAGAGGGGAGTGGGGGGAAGTGTCCTGCCCCCACCCCCCACCCCACACCCCCACACCCCCAGTTTGGAAAGTGAGCTTTATGGAGATATGGAACGTCTGCTTTCACAGCTGGATCCACATGTTTCTGATGAAGTGGTTCACTTGTCTGACATTGTTGCATGGACCTCAGTCAGGGCAGTTACACACAGTTGCACAGTTACAGAGGACCAGGGTCCAGCTCCGTATAGCAACACTTCATTATAGGTAAGACCATGGGAAAATGAGATGGGTAATGGGTTCTCTGTCACAAGAAATGTTTAAAGAGGGCCTAAACATCTACTTGGCAAGGATTTTATAGAAAGATTTGAATATTGTGTGTGGGGGGATAGTTTGAATCAAAATGACATTTTAGGGTCTTTCCGGCCTGGAGAGTCTGTCTTGAATTCACTTAGAAACTTTATATTGGGAATAAAGGTTTCCCCTTGTTATAATTAATACCGACTGGAGATGCCGCCTCCTCCCTCCCCCGCTGTGCTTCCCCCTTCGGAACAACTACTCAATTTAAGAAGGGGACTTAGGATGAGGAAGGATGTGGCTCCTTCCCACTTGGCAGCACCGCCTTTTAGAATGGAGGATTGTGTCTGGGCCTGGCACTGTTCCGTCAGGGCCCCTGACCAGCCCAGTCCTGTCTGTGACCAGAGCACGTGGGAAGTGCACATCTGTGTAGGAAAGCCACCCACTGGCTGCCAGCTCGGAACTTTTTCTTTCTTTCTTTTTTTAACTTCATATTTAAATGCAGCCTTGCCCAGGGCAAAGCTCTTGAAGGAAGGGCGACACACCCAGAAACAAGTTCCAATCAGACCAGACAAGCACCTCCTGAAAAATATCCCCTTTGCAGCTGGCGAGAGATGAAAAACTGTCTTTCAGAGAGATTTCTTCTTCTTGCCATTTCAAAGACAAGCTGCTAGCAGGCCGGGACATCAGGGAGATAGCCATTGCTACTACCCCATTTTCTTTTATTCTTTTCAGTTGCTTTACTACTGATTCCAAAGCTCTGCTGTTCAAAAATGATAATCCATTAATGCCAGAATTCAGGCAGTTGATTGACTCTTGATGGAAGGAATATTTTCCCGATAGTTGGATGGACAGTGCTTCTGAGATATATAAGGTGATCTGGTCCCATGGTACTTACAGACACTTCCCAACCCACTTCAGCTTCATCAGATGAGATGTGCTATCTCAGGATGTATTGTTCAAGTCCATCACACTAGGATATCTCCAACTACGAATTTCTGTTCCTTATCAGGGAGCTTCCGCATGCTTAGATATCTTCAGTTAGGTCAGTCCCACTATTCCCAGGAAATAAAGATGTAAAAAACTTGCTAGCCGTGGGAACTCTACTAGGATCTGTTCAGAGCTGCTTGTAGGAAGTTTGGCCAAGATTTCCCACGTGTCCCATAAATCTTAACTGCATGATGGGAGAGAAAGGCAGCTTCAGCATCTTCAGCAGCTTGCTTATTGCTACTGGGCCCTGGAAGCTGTCTTTTTTTTATTTTTATTTTTTTTTATACAGGACCCTTGCTTGTTTAGAAATGAATCTTTCTTGGCATCCAAATGGCATGTTATTTTTAGGGGACATTTAGCAGAGTTTGGAGGCAGCATGGTTCCATCATTTGAGAAAGGCCTGAACTGAGAATCCAAAGACATCTCACGTTTCTACTCATAAGTTATCTGCATCCTGAAAGGCACCTCACTTGTCCAGGCTGCTGTGTCCCAACAATGCTCCCAATGACATTATTGACTTCTGAGGTCCTTACTGATTTTCTGGGGGCTATCTCGATAGATAAGAAGGATGAGAGAATTAAACAAAGCACCAGCAAATTACAGCATGCGAGCTTGGGGACACGAGTGTGCAGGGTCCTGTGTAATTCTCAGAAAGCCTTTGTTGCAACAAGGGGACCTGTAAGGACATCTAGTCTGTCGCTTGTCACATGGATAACCCTATTTGTCTCTCTCTATTTGCTGAGAGCTGGTTAGAAAAAGGACTGAGAGCCTCCAGGAAGCTTAAAAGATTA
The DNA here is from genome assembly GCA_902168425.1 of Peromyscus attwateri. Lineage (NCBI taxonomy): Eukaryota > Metazoa > Chordata > Mammalia > Rodentia > Cricetidae > Peromyscus > Peromyscus attwateri. The sequence goes on from CABHPP010123116.1 coordinate 16,322, forward strand.
TTATGTTCAATTTGCCCTCTGCAAAACAACCATGAGGTCCTTGTCAAGTGTTACCCAGAGCGATGGTCTTAAGCTTCCCTCCTCCTTAGCAATGTGCGTTCACATGCACTGCCTGGAGTTTATTCGGACACCCATAACTTAGGGAAAGAGTGGGGCTCTCTTCTAAACGTGGACTGACTCTGAATCATGAAATTCGGTGGCCAGAAGAACCTGCTAGCAAGATATGCTTGTCGCATATATGTAGAGCTTTGTTTTCCTGTCATAAATGCATTGGATAGAGTTTCCTCCATTATGCACCATGCGTACAGAAGTCAATGAATATCTCTTTCTGTCTTTTGGGTTTTCCCTCACTCAGAAAAACTTAAGCCCTATGATTCATTCTTAGCTCCTCCCCAGAGCTACTCATGCTCATATTTATGATCACAGTGGGGTGAATAATCAAGCTTTCTGCAAACCACAGCTGGATGCGTTAAGGAAAGCTAAAGGTTCAGGTTCTACCTACTCATGTTGAAGTCTTGGAGTAATGTCAAATGGTGGCATAAAATCCACATGTCCTGTATTATAGCTCTGATTGTTTCCAGCCACTCACTGACTTAGGGTCAATTGGACTAAATTTTCTCTTTTTGTCCCTCTGTTACTTGGTACAGTGGTTGATCCAATGTCTTCCTCAGGTCTCCTGTGATGGAGAATCTTGTCACTATCTTGATAGGGCATCTTTCTAAAGTGTGTTCTGTGCTGTCCTCTAGTCTTACAGCAGGTATCCTGGGACACCATCCATTGATTGATAATTCAAATTCATATTTTGAAAATCCACTATTTTCCCCATTGCATTTAATATCCCTAGGACCTACAGGAACAAATAAAACTGTAACAGTAAATGGCCATAGACACTTACATCTTTGGATAGCCCCCCCCTTTCATAGTTTTCGTTAAAATTATTATTTTCATGTATATATAGTGCATATATGTGCACATTTGTGTGAGTGGGCTGTGTGCACTGCATGGGTGCACACACCTGCAGAGTCCAGAGGAACACATTCCTCCAGAAAAGACTTCTTGCTGAACTTGGAACCCGCCCTATTTTAGCCAGGCTGATACCCAGCAAGCCTCAGCAATCCTACTGTTCCCAACTCCTAGCCCCTGGCACTGGGGCTACAGACACAAGAGGCCACACCCAGCCTAGCTTTAACATGGGTGCTGGCCATCCAGACTCGGTGCAGCAAGTGGTCTTGCCCACTGAGTCATCTGCCAAGCTGTTTTCTTTTAAATAGATCGTCTTTTCTATACCAACACATCTATTTGTAAATGTCTTTTCTTTAGGTTTGTTCCTTCTCTACTTAGGCAAAAGGACCCAGATAACTAAGTTAGAACGAGGCACAAAGGAGCTGTACTGTGCATGTACATTGTTGCATTCTAGTTGTTGGCTAAAGGTTGGTTTGCCTAGTTGTTGGCCATTTCTACGGCCTGTTGGAGATAAGACTTATGCCTTTCATTATGTGGGTCTTCCTTTCCTCTCGATTCAGACATTGGTCAACAGACTCATATCAGCTGTTTACTGTGACATTGTGGGACGGTGTTGGTGTTTTTGTTTTAAAGGAAAATGAACATAAGCCTTAGTGTGGTATATCTAAAAGGGGAATTTTTAAAGTAATCAAAATGCTGTTAATGGGGAAATAATTGAAATACACTGTGGTATAGCTGGCAATACAATCCCATTTAGTCATTAGAAGAAATAAAATACAGTTACATGAACTGATCTGGAAAAACATGATTGATGTATCGTTAAGTAAAAGAAGCAAATTTAGATCCATGCACAATTCATTTACTACAAAAAGGAGACATAAAATGTGAAAATGGAAAACTTTGATTCTGTTAATTACATGTGCTGACTCTGGGAAGGAGAACTGAGGAATGCCAAGAGAAGAGAATTGAATAGGAAGTAGTCACACCAATCTAAATAAATTAGAAAACGAGCGTAAACTCCTCTGACATTATTGTGAAAGTTTAAAAGCATACATCAAAGCTGGCAATATGTTCCAGTGACTACCCATATATCCACCTTGATTCTTCTATTAACCTCATGCAATGGTTGCCTTATTACATATCTAAACATTTATGCACGTATGGTGATTGTATGTTGTACTGTCTGCAGACTTATTTACTTGCTGAAGGAGTTAACTGGAACTCGTTTCTAAGTGAACTTTATCTCCTATCCCAGAACCAGGGTTATATTTAAAAGACTGTGCTGATATGGACAGACACATAAAGAAGTATTGACAGAGAATTTATTAGATGTCTTTACTTGAGATACCGTTTCTCTTTTATCACTAACAGTGTTGCTGGTTGGCATGCAATGTGCTTGTCCTCTAGGCTTTTGCATTTTCCTGAGCTTCCTGGGTATCCTGTGTGTCATCTCTGCCTCCTGACACTCGGTATTGACCCAGCTCCATGCCCCTACATGTAGGTAGCTGTGCAAAACACCATGTATTCTTATAGCCTCATTTGGTTTCTTTTTCATGATATTGCACCATGAAACATTTCCACAAATGATCAGGACCTGAGAATAAATATAAATGATGTATGCTGCCACAGAGCTGCTGCTTGATTTTAGGGCACTTGAGGAGAACATTAAAAGGAGCTTGGACAATACTACTTCCTTGTTTGATACTAAATAACTCATTTGAAGAAACACTATTCATTTGAGATTAGGTTGTGATTAACAGAAAAGCGATTATCTAGATCTATGCTGAAGATCTGTAATTTTGCATAATTCAATTTAAACTACTGGGATGTGCCAATCTTGTTGCCTACCAGAATTTCCTTCCACCCCCACTTCCCACTTCCCATGCACAGAGTCAAATCCATATCCGTAGGCTCTGCATCAAATTGTTCTCTCTCTCTCTCTCTCTCTCTCTCTCTCTCTCTCTCTCTCTCTCTGTCTCCTCCTCTTCTCGGCCCTCCTTTCTTCTTCATTGGGTGCTCTTTCTGGTCCCCACCTACCCACACAGACACACAGGGATCTGATACATCTGTTTCTCTCCCTGTTTAGACACAGTTCTTCCATTTAAAAACATTTCTAAACCCAGAACCCAGAAGGAGTCAGTCCTGATCACATTCCCTGTCTGTACATTGTCTCACTGCTCTTTCTTAATGTATGGCCTTATGTAGCAGCAACCACAGCAACCCACCTCTGTGGGTTGACTGGAGACGCAGAATCCTGTCTTGTCCTAGATTCAATGAGTGCAAGTCTCCACCCTGTCTAGATCTTCAGTTATCCTCACATGACTCATCAGTGGGCAGCACTGTTAGAGAGCAGGTCTCCAAATTTCCTTTTCTTCAGTTGCTTTTGGGCCAGTGGAGTCTGACGCTGGGACATGTGATCAGAGGCCATATCTACAGCTTTCCTTTGTAAGGCAAGATGGAGTGTTACATGTGCAGAAGGGGCTGTAAGTGTGTGCTCGTGAAAGAGAGCCCAGGCTGTCATTGAGAGGGTGCCAAGGACTCACCCCACTATCAAGTCTGTTTCTTTCACTGTTCTTTGAGTAAAACTACAACTAGGTGAATTCACTGTCAATGAGTCTGTGCTTACAGCACAGAGGAGTAGTCCATATCAAGATTTCTACCAAGAGAGCTGTTTGTATGCTGGCATAATTGTGGTATTGTTTCAGAAATCAGACATCTGATCACAGAGTCAAGAATAAGAGCTGGGTATAGCTCATCTCAGGGAAAGGGTATTCCCCTATTGGCTACATTTATCAAAAACAAAGCAGACAACAGGATGGAATAGGGGACATTTCATAAGCTCACCAGGACCTCCTGGATTTCCTGTTCTAGATCATCATCAGATGTTCCACCCTACCATCCCTCTTCTGCATGTCCCCTGGCACTACTGTTTTCGTACTGTATCTGGTATATGGTTACTAGAATCTTCAAGTCTCTACATATGTGCTTTGCAGATTTTATAATTATTTCACTCAAATTCAGAGAGTCTTTATTTATGCAGTAAAGAAAAGGGTGCATAGAATTAGGTAAATAGAAGAACAATAAAAATAAAAATTTCAATTCAAAATAAACTGAAAAGTTATTAAAAGCATACCAGTTATGTTGCTGCTGAATGTGGACCACTGAAGTGTCAGATATTCACTAGAACCTTCTTTCAGGTGCTGTGTTTCTTTGTGTAGCCAGGTACTCTGCTGACCATACTTAACTTTGCAGGCTGGAGGTCACATAGGGTCTTTCACACTATGGTTGTCTAAACTCTCCAGTCTGTAAGCCTGTGGTGGCTAGTCTTTTAGCCAGGACTGTTTCACAGGCTCATTGGGTGTGGGGAAAGCAAACGCAGCACTGATCTGTGCAGGTGGACCAGGCTCCTTGCTCTCAAACTAGTTCCAGACTAAACCCCTTGGTGGTGGAGGGATGGGGATCTAGAAATCAAGAATAGTGTAGTCATGTCAAGAGTTCTCAGACCCTGTAGCAGTGAACCTTCTAGAAGACAGGTAGTTCTGCAGGCTGGGCCAACTGCTGACTTCAGAATATGAGCTATCAGGCTCCACACTTGTGCTCAGGTGCAAGGCTTGGCTATTAGCCACGAAGGGCAGGCCTGGTACCCACTTTACCCTTTCCCTGCCTTAGTCTAGTTTCCGTCGCCTGAACTTTTCATCTCTTTGATGTCTAGTGCTTCCTCTCCCCATAACTGCCTCCTGTGGGTATCTCCCGCTTTACTGCCATGACAAGTTGTCCCCAGGGACTCTGACTTGTGACTGTTCCTATTTATCAGGCCCTCAGAGGATTCCAGTCTTTTAAATACAAGGTCTTTTAAGATGACAACTGGACGCAGCCCTCTGAGCCATGAAAAGTGACAAAAGAGACCTCTCTGAGGCTGACCTATCATGCCTCACCCAAACTTGAGCTGGGTCACAGGTTTGAGAGAACTGTGGTCATGCCCTGTGGGTGGGACTGTGGGTCTCCACTCCTCTGCCAGGGGTGGCTGGAGCTCTGTGTTGCTTGCTTTTTTCATGTTTGCCCTTCTGCTTCTCCACACTTTTTGCTTATACTGTCACTGCCTTTGTGACTTTTATCCGGGTTCAGTCTTTCTCTGTTTAGGGTCCATTTGTCCTCATTTTTCACTCACTGTCTCACACAGAGTGAGACAATCCACAGTTTCATCCCAGAAGTATTCAGAATTTTTATTTTTATTTATTTATTTATTTATTTATTTTTAGAAAATACCCTTTGAGTTGTGCTCTGCATGTGGTGGTGCAACGGATAAAAATGAATTATTAAAAAACCCACACAACTATTTTTGTCTTCCCAACCTTTAAAGTTTATATGAAATGAAAGAACTGAGATGTGTACTAATAAGCTGGCTAGGTGGTTTTTATAATGCAAACACAGGTGCCACTCAAAAAGAGAGTATGAGATGGTTTATTCTGAGCTAACTATAAGTGGCCATGGCTTGGAGGTACAGATTTAGGTTATCCTGAATAACAACAAGCTCTGCTATGGAGGTGGGTACATGAACTTCCATAGTCAAAAAATAGGAATAAAGTCATAGGTTAATATGCTTACCAAATATTTTGAGTGGTAAGGTCAGGTAGGCAAGTTACAGCTAAGTTAGATAAATCTCTTCAATAGTTTTCAGATATTATCTAACAGCATTCTTAGCTTTAGGGTTGGTAGAGCCAAGTGGCCCAAGAAGTTAGACATTCTGAATGGTTTACCTGATAGTCACAAAGATGTCAGGTCACTTAGGAGGCTGGTAGGAAATGACTGAGATATCCCAGGATAATTTTGGCTCTTGCTCAACAACATTCCATTTCACAAAAACAAAACTTTAATTAGTCAATCAGTCTGAAAGATCTTCAACTCAGCTGTTGCTTTTGCAGATGATTGCCATTCACAGGTGCAATGGATAGCACTGTGGCATTCTAGGTGAACTTAACATGGTCCTTCAAACATATAATCAAAAAAATAAGGAGGAAGGAGTAAATAAATACCAACAGAAAATGAGTGAAAGAATTGATGTATTTGTTTGCAAGGTGCTGCTGATGTGGAAAGGGTGAGAGACCAGGAAGCCTATTGGAGTAGAAAGTGCTTGATGAGTTCTAGTCTCTATTCATACTCTAACTGTAGCGTTCTTGCTTTATTTCCTCCAGTCTCTCCCCCTTTCATGCCCCTGTCTCTCTACGGGCTGTTCATCCTTATTCTCACTGTCTTGTTTTCTGTTTTTGTCTTCAGCGGGTAAATGTTTGCATGATGCATCCCTGCAACTGAAAGTTTGAAGGTACAGAATTCTCTTGTGGGAAGTCCTGAACCTGTGTGGATCGGTGTTTTACCCCCATCATGAGTACATAGTTAACCCATGCTTTTGTTTTGCTAGACTTCAACACATATTATTTTAAATTTTGTGGTTTTTTTTCCTTCCACCAAAACTCTATTAGTGTCCTTTTCTGAGTCCCCTGCCTTGTTGTACTGAAGTAAACAACCTTTCTCATGTGTACCCACCCACACCTTAAGGCTTGTTTCCTTCCATACACTTTGCTTAATGTTAATAAAAATAAAGATGGTCGGTTTAGAAGGTGTTCAGTAAACAAAATAAGACACAAAAATCATCCCCTGTCAAGGAATTTTCTTCGCAAACGTAGGAGAGAAAGGAACACATTTCCTATAAAATAAACATTTCTGTAGAATGCGAAGCAAGTTGTAAGTAATTCACTAAGTGGATACAGAGCCAGAATAAAATCTCACTTCTTAAAAAAAAAAAAAAAAAACAACAAACAAACACACTTTTAAAATTAATTTTGATAGCAACTCTACTAAGTAATGTTTTTCAGTTTGGCATTTTTGTATATATGTTTCGGTACAGTGTGAAACGTGTTTGTCTTATTTGCCCGCCGGCCCCCCCCCCCCCCCCCGCCCACTCTGTTCCGTCTTCTACATTTGTGCCTCATATAGCTCATCACCTTCTCTTGTTACCTCTCCCCACTTGTCTTAGTTTGATTTCCTGATGCTGTGATAAAATACCCTGACAGAAGCAACTTAGGGGAGGACGGCTTCATTTGGCTCACTCTTCCAGGCTTATAGTCAATCATCATGGGGAAGCCAGGAGGACAGGCCGCCGAAGCGTATAGTCACATCACATCCACAATCAAGAGCAGAGCTTAGTGAACTACTGCTCACAAGCCTGTGCTTAACTCACTTGCTTTCCTCATTCCTATACAGTTCAGGATATCCTTCCCAGGAGACGGTGCCGCCCACAGTGGGCAGGGTTTCCCACCAGTCAAGATTACTCTTCATAGACATGCCCACAAGGTTGCCTAATATAGACAGTCCCTCTTTGAGACTCCCTTCCCAAGTGATTCTACATTTTGTCACATTGACACTTTAAACTAATTGCTGCACCCCTCCTTCCTCTCCTCTTATAAGCCCCCTCTCTCTCTTTCACACACACACACACACACACACACACACACACACACACATACACACACACACACACACACACACACACACACACACACACACTTCACTCCTTTATATGGTCAAGAAGCCTAACATATTCATGTTGTAAAGATAAACAATAGTCCTCAAGTAAGAAGTTAGATCGAATGCCATGAATCACACATAGACCTGGCAGCCACAATAATGCTCACTGTTAGCTATATGGCTTCATCCAAAGGAAACCAAGATTTTCATACTTTTGTGACAGGCAATAATTTTGGAAATTATAGTGGCTAGCAACCCCAGTTAGATTCCTGTTATTGAAAATGGGATTTAGAGATAAATGAAAAAAATATTATTTAAATAAACAAATACCCAGAAACAAACAAACAAAACAAAACAAAAAACAAAAAAACAAAAAAACAAAAAAAAAAAGAAAGAAAAGAATGGGATTCAGGCCATCTGTGGAGAAATGGGTCCTGGTCTTAAAAACAAAACAAAACAAACAAAAAAAATTCATGCCAAGATTGCAAAGTGGGCAAAAATCTCTCTGTTCAGTAGAGTATGTATGCATTTCAAAGAAAAGAAAGCACTGAAAATTACAAGTGTTTTAAAGTGCATGTCCCAAGAAAAAAGTTGGGGTGTAGGAAGCAAAGGGGGGAGGGCTTTCCTGACTGTTACCCGGAAACAGCCGACTCCTGTTAGCTTGTATATCCTTTATGGTGAGTAGGTTATCTTTCTGTATGTTTATGCAATGTAGTTCAGAACTGGTGTCTCGATTTTTTTCCCTTAGTTTCAGATTAGTCAAAGATCTGCTTGAAAGTGATCCTCAACTTTTTTTGAAGGGTATGTGCATATACATGCATGTGTGGTGGATGTGTGTGTTGTACATACATACTCGAGTGTGAATTCACATGCGTGCACATTCATGTGAAAGCCAGAGGTCAACATCAAGTATTTTCTTCAATCAGAGAGGGTCTTTTATTGGGTCCTGGATCTCGCCAACTTGACTAGGGTGGTGTTATGATTCCTTCCCTAGGAGAGACAAAAGTGATGCCTACTTCTAAGGTCCCAGTGACAGATCAACATACAATTTCGCCCAAGTTCACTTTGGGGAACCACTGAGTTTATTAGGGAGGGGGCCTTAGAGCAGCTACACTGGATGGTCTGATGACTTCTCCATGGCCTTGTGAATGTAGCCCTCTCTCCCCAGTCCTTTCCTGCCTATAGCCTCCATCCCCAAGGCCACATGCAGCTAGTGCAGTACTGCATTAAACTGGTTGAGAGGAGTGACTGGACATTCCAGTGATGGTCCTGTGATCCTCCCTATTCCTTCCTTCTGCCAGAGAAAATTGAGTCAACAAGTCCAGCAGGCTCATTGCAAGCAGGCCCAACTGAACTCATGACAATTGTAGCCATTTGGCTAACAGGATAGTCCTGTAGGACAAGGCAGACTGCCAACAAGTTCCAGGAGGGGTCAGCTTTGCTGCCTCCCAGTGCTGGGATTGCAGCATATGCCAACCTGGTTGCTAGGAGACTGAATTCAGGTCTTCATGGTTGGGTGATGTGCTGGTTAGTTTTTTGTCTACTTAGTACAAGCTGGAGTCATCTGGGAAGAGGGAAACTCCATTGAGAGATCGCCTCCATTAGACTGGCCTGTTGGCAAGTCTGGGAGGCATTTTCTTGAGAAATGATTGTGTCACCCCTGGCCAGGTAGTCCTTGGGTATTTAAGAAAAATCTGGCTGAGCGAGCCATGGAGAGCAAACTAGTAAGCCACAGTTCTTCATGCCCTTTGCTTCATTTCCTGCCTCTAAGGTTCTTGCATTGACTACTCTTCATGATGGCCTCTAGTCTGAAAAATAGAAATAAACCCTGTCCTCCCAAGGTGGCATTGGTCCTGGTGTTTCATCACAGCAAAAGAAACCGATCTAGGATGAGTGGGAAGCTCTTCACTGATTGCCATTTATCTCCCAAGCCCTTATCTTTGGTTCATGCCTCCATGATGAAACCTGATTTTTTTAAAATTCATAAGCATTTTAAAATTATTACTGTTTTTGATAAATGATATGAATATGCTAATTACCAGTGTAAACTATTTTTCTAAGTCTGCCATTCTGTAGCGGTAGGGACATCGGTGCAGTCCTGAAACTCTGTCTGCTCCATCTAGCACAATCCATCTCCTGAGGTGTGTCATCTTTGCCGATCGAAACTGTACCCACCATTAAACTAGTTTCCCATTCTCCACTCTTCCAGCCCCTGGCAACCACTGTTTTCAACAATTAAAATTTTCTGTTAAAAACTGCCCTCCAGATTTCCATATCCAGCCCATGGGCAGTGAGTAGAGGGTTCTGTTTCTCTGGATTTGAGAGGCAAAGGTGTCTTCTTGATAAGCTGGAAAAAAGAAGTCTGAAGTAGTTGCACGTCTTGCCCCCACTTGTGGGGGTGATGCCACCCTAATTACCAGTAGTGCAAGCCCATGCACCCACTCAGAGGCGTATCATCTCTGCTACTCCATTACTGGAAAGGAACTGAAAAGCTTTCCTCCTGAAATTTATTTTTCTTTATAATTTGGTCATTTTGCTAACATAGACTTGGCAGTTTCTATGATCCTCGCTCCAGTGAATCTTTGCCTTTTTTTAATTGATCCTTTGGAATATATTGTGAAATATAGGAAACTAATATCAGGGGCTTCCTTCATGCGTTAGGTTTAGAGCCTGCAGTGGGCACCAGGGAGAGCAAGGTGAAGACCCAGGGCTGGCAATCTCCTGGCCTCATGGAACCTTACTTAAAGGCAAGCTCTGCTGTTTGATTGCTGTGATATCCTGAATTAGACACTTCACCTTTTTGCACCTAATTTCATCATCTGTAAAACAGGAAAATTATAATATTCTCTTCTGAATGAGCTGTGTGAATATCAAGTGGTATGAGACATGAAAAGAATCTCTGTACTCTGTCATAGCATGAGTTATTTCTGCTCAGCAAGGCAGTGAGGCATGCAGTAGCAATGGGAAAGTATTTATTCCCCAAGTCCTGTGACCTTGGCTTCTGTCTTCTACAGGTCGCCCCCGAGTGGGTCCATAATCTCCCGACCCTTTACTTTCCATATGTTCTTGACCTCTACAGAATTTGGGGGACAGCCTGAAGGAGTTCATGGGGTTTCAGATAGAGTCTCCTCTTTTCTGAAATTTAGCTCCTTTCTTAAATCCTCTGGCAGTTTGAACAACAGTTAGAAGCAGTCACCCACTGAAACACTCAGGGTGGAGGGAAGTGTCTCCTCTGCCCAGTGTGAGCATGCTCAGGAGATTTCACCCCAGCCCAAAGATAATAAGCTGCAATCATGTTGAATGAGACACCATGAATCAAAATTAAGCAATATCCAGGGCCTAATCCCAGGAGTTCCTTGTGTGTACAGTGAGACAAGAGCTCTCTGAGTGACTCTTACACAGTGTCATCATGCACATGATAAATGCCAAGGTGTGAATTTTGAAGTATAACCAAGGTGCATTCTGTTGAAGACAGCTAACAACCCAACAGCATGTTGTTGAGTGCAGTTTCCTGAGCAGGTCCCAGGGGAATAAATTAATGTATACATGCTAAAGATGTCAAAAACATGCTAAAGGATTACAGCATTTTTCTGTACTGAGGAACAACCTGCAGAACCACTGTGTGCAGATGATGAGTCATCCAATCCATAGCCCATGATGTGGGATGTCTTTCTGTATGCTGTGAATATGTGTTGCTCTGATTGGTTGATAATAAAGCTGCATTGGCCTATGGCAGGGCAGCATGGAGCCAGACGGGAAAATCCAAGAGAGACAGTGAAAGGAGAAAGGAGAGTAAGGGGAGAAGCAAGTTGGCTGCCTAAGGAGCAACAAGATGCCAGCAGACTGGTAATGCCACGGCTACATGGCAAAACATAGATGAATAGAAATGGGTTAATTTAAGATGAAAGAGCTAGCCAGCAAGGAGCCTACCATAGGCCATACAGTTGGTAATTAATATAAGCCTCTGAGTGATTATTTTATAAGCGGCTGCGGGACCTCAGAACCAGGCGGGACACAGGAAAACTTCCAGCTACAAGCCCAAATATTCTGTATGGACCAGGCTTCATGCTAGACATCAGGAGATAACCATGACAGAGAACTAAACCCTCTCCAAGAGTCTGAAAGCATGCATACTTAGTTGTGGTGCAGCAAAAACATTACATTTCTGGGGCTATAAGGGAAGCACAGCATTAGGTACAAGAAGAAGGAAGAAATGACATTCTATAGATAGTAACAGGGCACCTCATGAGAGGTCTAGTTTTGATACTAGTCCTTGAAGGACTGATTGCATTTGTCCATGAGAAGAGGAGAGTGAAGAGCATTCTTGACAGAAGAGCCCATTACGGGGGAGGACTGAGGTACAGGGTGACATACGGTGCCATCTGTACGTGTACCTGCGGTAGAAACCGGGGCTGAAGAGTGCTTTGGAAAAGAATTGGAAAGAGTTCTTGCCAAGACTTGGCGGATCTGGAATGTCATATGAAGGACACCAGGGAAATAGCGTTGTAATATTCTGTGTGGGAAAAATTGCTTTGGACTTTGTCATCAGTCAGCCTTCATAGGTGTCCCCATGACATCTAAGACTTAATAATGCCTTACCTAAGACTTCTACAAACTTCCTTCTTGTGGTGTGATAAATATCTCCTCCTCTGGATTTAGAGAGCAAGATTTTAGTCTTCTTCTTTTTTTTTTTTATGCTCTCCTAGACTGAGAGAATATTTGCATGTGAAAACTACTGGATTATAGATCAGCCCAATTAATAAACCCAGTTTCTTTCTCTTTTTCAGAAATGGCACGACAATTGCAAAAAGTGGTACCTTTTAGTTTTTCCAGCACATATTAGGGCCACCTGGGTGTCCCACCACGCACTGAGAGACCTGGGAGAATAATGGCTCCCTTCTGTCTTCTTGACTCTCTTGTTTGTGTTTGGATTTGGTAGTGGCTTTTCAGTATCCACATGCCAGAACTGCAATCTAGCCGCCGCCCCCCCCCCCCCCCAGTTCTACTGACAAGCACAGCGTCATACCTACTCCCACCAGCATGGCTTGTGTCTCAGGCTCTCTGTTAATTTTGCCCTTCTTCCTTCCTGAGCTTGTGTTAGAAGTGATTTAGCAAATGATAAAATTGACTTGCAGTTCTCTTTTGTTTTTGTTTTCACCAATTAAGAATTCATGACCCTTACTTTAACCCTCCCCCACCCCCCCCGCCCCCCTCAATTAAATAAACTCGTTTTGTACCTCATAGGAGAATTTATAGGTACTTCTGAGTCTTGTTCTATTTTGGGGTTGTTCTAAACTGAGTCAAAAACCTCAGTTTTTCTAAAGGAAGGCCAGTCAGCATTTCTAAACTCTGCCAAGGACCCTAATGTTTGGAGATATTATAAAAAGGGAATCCTTACAGTCAGTTATAATTGAAGAATACTATGATTCATTCCTAAGCAATTTAGTTTCATAATATGCATTAGCATTTTAAAAGGCTCCAAGAAGTCCTGCAGAAAAAGATAGCTTCTTAACTTAAGACTTCACCTATGATGTATATGTAGCCTAGTACATACCTAAAATGTAGGCACAACTCTGATATATGACCTACCAGAAGTCATTCCATAGAAGTCCAGGCTGGACATTATGTGACCCTCAGAAGCTCTATAGCAATTTGAAAGTAACATTTGAAGTATCCAGACTTTAGTAGCTGTATTCATTAGAAATACATGTATTTAATCGGTCCTGTGTCTTTCTGCTTGGATTTACATGAGGGTATATTTAATGAATGTAGCTCAATGAACCTTTAACACCTTGTCTGTGTTAATGGAGCTGCTACATCTGATACTATTTTCCTACATGTGATATTATTTTCATGCATGCGAAGAATCACCAAAGAGGAGAGAAATAATAAGACATTAATTTTGACTGTGAAATGCCAATGCTGCTGAACCTGTGGGGTTATGGCAGAGTGAGATTAATTATGCAGATCTGCCACCCTAGGTTTGGAGTCTAAGTACCCTGTTGTAATTCACGGCAGGATCATTCATGTAGCCAGCATATTGATATGATTGTTATTCCAGCAAGGTTTCCTCTGCCCCTAGACAATTACAGACCACTTACCAGCATCTCTCATTGACTTCTTGTTTAAAATTCCCAGGGCCATGGCAGGCATGCAGGTCCTTTTGTTGGAGACAGTGGCAAATCAATGGCATGAAGCAACATGGGATTTTCCTTGGGACATGATGAATGCTAAGATTGTTTGCTAAGCAGAAGGCAGACATTCAAATTCCAGTTGAAAATGGTGTCTTTGTGACTTCCTGCCTTCAGCACCAACTTTTAAAGTAATTACAAGAGCAAATTGGGAGCATTCCTGTAGACTGAAAGATCACAAGCTTTCGTGTCAAGGTATTTGGGTTTGAGTACAGGCTTCCCCATTTATCATTAGTGGAACTTTGGGGAAATCACTAGTTCTGTAGAAGAAGCTCAATATTAAATGACAGTCTCTTGGAAGTCTGAAGGGATTTAAATGTGTTTCTGTATGAAGAAAACGATGCGAGACAAAGTGTTCTAAAACTACTTTTTTGTGTTAATGGGAAGGGATTCCTCTTGTAGATGGCTAGTTTTGTTCTGATAAAAGTGACTTCTATGGCCCCATGGTTTGAGAAATGTCCTGTCAACTCCTATAAGCAATTGTATTGCTACCTGGAGCAGAATATAGTATCTGAACCTTGATATGAGTGGCAGCTCCAAGGAGTGCCTGTCCTTGGAGTATACAGAACAAAATTCCCACTCCCCATCCACATGCCTGCAAGATTAGATGCATTTAATTAGCATTTCAGTACATTTTCCTTTGCCTTCTAGGATCATTAGTAGAATATAGCATGTTTTAGGTTATAGTTTTGTCTGGAATGCCGTTGTTTATACACGGCTGTATTTTCAGTGTGCTACCTGCTTTCAGAGTCCAGTTGAATTCCATCTCCAAGGAAGCTTCCACCACTTCGTCTCTGGGTTAAAATACCTTTCTATCATCCAACAAACAAGTCCCAGTCTCCCTAGCCTATTAAAATGCAGGTAATGCCTTTCTTACAGCATGCAAGAGTGTTTCCTGCACTGATTATGTGCTTACTAATAGCATAAGAAAATGTAGTTAAATGTCACTTAAGGACTGATAGCAAATACTCTTTTGAACACTGTATTTATTTATATATAATATATATGTTAACTGGTATAATTCCATCAATAAACACATAAAGTAGGAACTTTAATCTCCCAGTTTTGTGGTTGATTATAGCCAATTACAGTCAATTTTAATCAATTATAATCAGTCATATTTAAGGTGGAGATTCTGTCTGCTAGGATGTTAGCTCCTGGGTGCCTGAGATCTGATAAGATCTCTGTAAGATCTCTGCTGTCCTTAGCATTTAACATAGGAGCTCCACATTGTAGGTACTCAGTCATGCTAGTAATCAGTTTTGCACTGGAAAATAGGCCCCACTCCCCGGCAGTATTATGGTATAGTCGCAAAATGCTCATCTTGTACATGTTCTGTCCTTCTGTGAAATTTGCTTCTCAAAGTTGTTTAAAACCTCACATTTAACACTGCTTGGATACCTCTCTGTGAGGGAGGCCAGTGGATTTTTTTTGTAAGTAGCTGTATGGTGAAGGTAAGGCACAACTTTTGAAATTTGTGTCACTTGAGTCTTTAGTGGTTAATAGATCATTAGATGACAACACTGTAAAATTCCAGCTGATTTTCACTATTATATAAGGAGATTGCATGGCATTACTTCATATGCAGTAAGCTCACCAGATATCCAACACATAAGAAATGAAATGTTATGAGGAAGCCCCTCTTCCTCCCTTCCTTTCAGTGTGATCTGGTGGACTGAGGTCACAGCCCAGACTCTGGGACTGGTGGGTGTACATTGCCATCTGTCAGGATGGTCCTGGTGTCCAAAACCTAGTGAAAGAAGCCATAGAATTTTCTCACTGGGGACACAGACTTCCTCAGTGTTAGTTCAGAAGCAGAGTTTCTTTAACACTTTAGACACAGAGACAGGGTCCCCTCTTTAAACCTTGCTATTCTCACCCTCTTTAAAATTGCCTTCTGCAAGTTTGCATCGAGACAAGGAATATTACTTTTGCATTTCAGGGACAGGACTGGGGATACGGATGGGGAGGATGCTGAGCAGACTGTTTTCTCCAGGGGCCTGATAATATGAGCATAGAAGGCGCCTTGCTTCCCAGTTGGCACCATGTCAGCCTGGAATATGTTAAGTCCTCCCTGAAGGTTCCGACTTAACTCTTGACTTTAACTCTTCCTAATAAAGCTTGTCGTAGAAGCTGAGACACATAGACAATAAATTCATTGCCAAGGTCACAGAGTAATGACTGTCAGAACTGGGATCCAGGATTGTTCCACGTTTTCTCTTGTAGTTGAGGATGGGGTATCCCTTGGTGTTACTGGATTTGACAGAATAAGGGAGGCCTGTCTAGGGCCCCCAGGCAATGGACTAGAGGGCAGGTGAGGGTTTAGCTTGATGAATTGTCTCTAGCAAACTAGTCATTGTTTTGATAGGGAAACACTATGGGGAAGTCCTATATGAAAGGATGATGCACATTGACTTCCCACCTCCATTCAAGTATAGTTGCTATGGAAACACTATAGGGGAGTACCATGTGAAAGGACGATGCACATTGAATTCCAAGGTCCATTCAAGTATGGTTGCTATGGACAGGTTTATTCCATAGACAGGCGATCTTTATTGTTTGTTTGTTTGTTTTGAGACAGGGTTTATCTGTGTAGTTTTGGTGCTTGTCCTGGATCTCACTCTGTAGATAAGGCTAGCCTCGAACTCACAGAGATCCTTCTGGCTCTGCCTCCCGAGTGCTGGGATTAAAGGCATGTGCCACCACCGCCCAGCTTAGACAGATGATCTTGAGGATTCTCAAGGATCATAGGATTCTCTAGGAGACTGACAACTCAGGATGAACCTGTGGATAGGTGTACAAAATGGAATATTGATGTCTCACCATTTATGAGGCTATTTTACAAAGATTAACACAATCCTATAGTAGTCTTAAAAGTAAAGATTGCTATCCTGTGTTAATGATAAGGATATGTACTTGCATAACATATCCAAAGCCACACAAAAGTGACCAATGAGAAATAAAAGCAGAAGTTGATTGTCCTGAAAAATGTTCCTCTACTGTTTAGGAGATATCACACACACACACACACACACACACACACACACACACACACACACACGTTTTCATTGTGTAACTGCTTTGGGCTGTATTCTGTGTACACAAACTTGGATCCCCACTTTGAAAGACGAAAACCTGAACAAATTGGACCAGGGCGGAACTATTATGAAGCACTCTGGGAAGTCCAAACACCTACTCAGAGCTTTGAGAGAGAGGACAGTTTATTTCTAGAAAAGGAACAGGGAAAGGTCGAAGAGGCATGGAGAGGCACGCACGAAACTGAGGACGATTAGATTCATTTCATTTCAGCATCAAGTGGGAAGGCAGCTGTGTCTTCAGGACCCAACATCGATCTATAAATTATGGCTTGGCATCTTCCTTCCTTCCACAGTCTGAAGTTTTATTGTCTGTGTCTGTATTTCCACTGAGACCCAGATAGGCATTTTACATATGAAGGAGTTCATGGTCAAATAAGCTTGGGTAATATTTTATTAAACAAAGCTAACCATGATATTTACTTAACAGATTGTGTCAAGACATTAAAATGCCATTAGGAGTCATGAACCTTCATGAGAGCTGTGGTATAGTACTCTCCAAACATATATATATATTTTTAAGTTTTACTTGACAGTCTTTCAAGGTATTCACTAAAAGGTGTCTCAACATGACTTTGGTGGCATTTGTAATGAAGTTAGACATTTACTTTCTTGTTATTTTACTTATATTTCCCCCTTTCTTTCCATTTCTTTCTGTATGTCTCTTTGTTCCCAAGCTGCAAGGTTCCCCATTATAGCAGCAGTATACTTCTTATTTCTTACTGATGTGGCAAAATGCCTGACAATTATAACTCAAGGAAGGGAAGACTCATTTTAGCTCACAGTTTTAGGACATGGTCTGTCTGGGTGAAGGAAGCCTGAGGCGGTTGGTAACATTGAATCTTTAATCAGGAAAGTCGAGGAAAATGAAATGTAGATGCTCCCCATGCTATCTCCTTGTTCAGTTCAGTTCGGAAGCCTGGCTCATGGGCCAGTGGGATAGCACTGCTCACATTTAGGGTAGGTCTTCTCACATACATCCAATCTCAAAACCCTGTTGCAAACGTGCCAAGAGTTTTGTCATCTGGATGAATCTAGACCTTGTCAGGTTGATAAGCAATGTTAACCATCACTGTGTTTATCTCTGTAACGTTTTTGAAATAAGCACTCAATAAATAACTCTTTGACTTGAAGAGAGCATGGTGCTGTAGACTGAAAGGGTAGACTGTGCAGTCTTTTCAGCACATATTGATGAAAATGTGGCCACCTTTTGCTGCTTCGGCCTCTTGCAATGGTTTGTAAAGGTGCCTCTCTTTGGAGAGTTCCACAGGCAGGACCGTGTTCTATACACTATTCCTTTGAATTAGAGAGGTTATTGGTAGTCATGTCTTGACATGAAATTTAAGTAGCAGAAACCTCAGATGGCTGAGAAGCTTTCTACACTGGGAAAAATTATTAATTTCCTAACCAGGATGTGATTGGCTGTTAGTCCTAAGGTGACATGGCTGCTCGGTGTCAGTGGTGGGGACAATTCCACCTAATTCCCTCCTTGAACTTCAGGTGGCATCAGAGTACCCAAGTGAGTTGATTTCTCCCTTCTATGTGCTCATGATTAGAAATACTTGATGCAGGAGATTTCCATCCCTGAGCTTCTGTTTGTGGTAGAATTACACCTTTCATAAGGACAGGACAACATCTATTCTCCCTTGTTCTTCATAAACATTTGCTGAGTGCATTAGAAGAAATGCTAGACCATAGACTCCTTTCAAAGATAAGTAAAACAAACTTATTTCATAATAAAAGATGTTTGTAGTGTTTGATATTTAAACGTCTGTAACTAGAAAGGTCTCCCCTCCCCCGCCATGTTTTATTAACATAATTTTTCCCAAGTTCATATTTCATTGTAGAGAATACCATCACAGCCTTGGGTTTTCTGCATGTTGGAATGTTCAGTCTGAACCTTGACCATCTCCTTTGAAATATTTTAAAAACACTACACTAAACTTGGGCCCGGTACACCCAAAAACAAGAAATAGAGCATTGCACCAGTGGTTGATTGAGTGAGGCCCTGGAAACTTGAGTTCTTCTTTGCAAACAATATTCAAGGTAGCATATGTTATAGACCTAGGTAGATGAGTCCATGATTCCAAGTATTGCCCATGTTATCTCATGCTTGCCAGTATTTGCTGACAACTACATATATGCTTGGACAATGCTAAGTTCTCCACAAGAACACTCAAAGATATCCCTCAACAAATGATGAGGTAAAATGTCAGTGTTTATTATCTGCCAACCTAAGTGTCCCTAATATGAATTTTGAGTCATTGGAGTGTCTACATACTGGAGAGAAAGCGCATAAAGCACTCCCACCTTTGCTTGAAAGTGTCCATGAACTTCTAGCACTCTAGTCTGAAATTGGTTCTGGAGAAAGAGCAGGTTCCCATTCTTCTGGAGTGGACACCTTTCATCAGGTGTTTGCACCTCACCTCTCTCCTCAGGGTGTCCAGGGTCATGCAGTTAAACCTGAAAGCCCAGGTCCAGCATTCTATTAAACTCCTCTTTCACCTCCACTCACTGCAAACCTGCTCCTACTCTGTGTGACAGAGATGAGCCCTCATGGTGATATGTCCTCCCTCACCTCTCAGAACACGTTGTTATTCAAAACATGAAAGCCCAACATGAAGGCCTTCTGCTCACATTCTATTCCAAGCTTCAGAAGATGGCAGGTGGTGCATTATATCCGTCCTCTCAAAGTTCCCAGTGTTTTGAAACTGTGCGGAAAGCGATGTCCTAGAGTGTGCTAATATTTTCTGGTGAGAACTTTGACCCTGATCTTTCATCAGGAAAGGTTAGCAGCACTGGCTTTGGTGAGCTTCAAGTTGAGGACAGTTCATTGATCTCTCTTTACATCTACTGCTGAACTTTTCTGGAACATTCAGTGCTTAATGACAGCACTGTTATTTTGAAAGTGAATGTTGAAAATAGAAACCAATATATTTAGGTTAAAACAGCTTTTATTAAGACCTCACAACTAATTTATCAGTTTTTAAAAGAAGAATCATGTAACTTGAAAGATATTTAATAGGTATATAATAAAATTGACCTGTTTTGAAGCACAGTTTTGTGGATAGGATGGTTACCATTAATTGCCAGCTTTAAACTTGGGGGCAGGGCTCTGGCTATGCCTATGAAGGATTGCCATGTTTAAGGTTAGCCTCTGAGAATGTCTGTAAGGGATTGTATTTTTTTAAATGTATTATGTTTGTTATTCGTGTGTGTATAGATGAATGTGTGGGCTTATGTGCCACAATGTGTGTGTGTGTGTGTGTGTGTGTGTGTGTGTGTGTGTGTGTATGTCAGAGGGCAACTTTGTGGAGTCAGTTCTCCCTTTCCACACTTGTGTTTGTGCTGGAGCTTGAACTCAAGTGGCCAGGTTCCTATCATCAAGTGGCAGCTGCCTTTAGCCACTGAGATGTCTTAGTGGCCCAGGAGATTGTACTTATTAAGTTAATCAGTGTGGGAAGACTCATCTTAAATGTGGATGGGGCCATTTTCTTGGCAGGAAATTCTGGACTATATAAAATGGACAAGACAAACTGAGCACGTGTTCAACATTTTCTGGTCATGACTGCAGATGTAATATGACTAGCTTCTTGAAGTTCCTAATGCCTCCACTTCCCCGCAGTGATGGACTATAAGCTCAAACTCTGAGCCCAAATGGACTCTTTTTTCCTTACATGGCTCACTGTCAGGGCATTTTATCTCAGCGACGGGAATGAAACCAAGATAATGGATTTTAGCTTGTGTCCTGGGCCACAGAGCCATTGTCACAGCCAGGATGTTCAAGTGATCCATGCCACTAAACAGCTCCTTTACAGATACACTGTTCTACCACCTCAACTCTCAATGTCTGGTCCCGGTCACACCAGTTCTATCCTTTTGAGAATCTCATGGAAATGGAATCATGACGTGTGTAGCCCATTCAGAATGGCTTCTTTCATCTAACAGAATTCCTTTGAAGTTCACCCAAGTTCCCTAACATACACTATCTAATGCTCATTGTTTAAGATTGCTGAATAGTATTCTTCTTCTGTATGCTCCAAAGCTTGTCAATCAGTTCATATATTGAATGACATTTGAGTTGTTTGCAGTTTTAAGCAATTAATAGTGAACTACAAATTTTCATTTAAAGGGGTGTGTGTGTATATGTGTGTGCACAGTTTTTATTTCTAAAAGAGGAAAGATCTGAGAGTGAGAATGTGTGGAGTCATATAGCAGGATGGTTCTTTAACTTTACAAGTGTCTTCCATACTGTTTTATAGTCTGAATTCCACCAGCAGGATACTTTGAGCTACTTCCTATCTTTTTCAGCTGTAGGTATTTTCAGTTTTATTTTTATTTATACATTAGCTATTTTGACAAGTAGTTTTAATTTACTGTGATTTTAATTTACGTTCCTCTAAAGGGCAATGATCTTGAACATCTTTGTTGTGTTTATTTGCCGACTGCATATTGTTTTTGGTAAAGTTTTTTGTTTTTTTATTCAAAGCCTTAATATTTCAAGGCTAGGCTGTTTACTGTGTGATGCCTCCAACTTTATTATTATTTAAAAAATTTGTTTCCTATTACAGGGCCCTGCTCCTTTTTTCCATGTAAATCTTCCATGTAAATCATCTATCTATATATAAAGCTATCTTTCTGACATTTTGGTTGGAATTAACTAAACCTGTCCATTAGAATGGGTAAAACCAATGTCTTCTCAATGAAAGATTATGAGTGTGAGGTTGAGGAGGCCAGACTGAAACAGTTCTTATGGATGAGACAGGATTGCTGTACTCAAGAACTTATAGCTGCTTTGGATGTCTGCACATGGTCAAGCCAACTAACAGTCTAGCAAAGAGGGGAAAGGAATTCATGAGCCCCTGCCCCTGAGAAGCTATGGACAGTTAATGGGTTCTGGGAGGGAGTCAGTTTTCCTTAATCCTGATCATAGTAGATTGTCCATGATCCAGGCTCTAGTGGATGGTCCCACACCCAGGAGCATATGGGTGGAAGAAATTAGAGTAGATACTTTATTAAAACAACAGAAGTTAATAAAAGAAGAAAAAGGATATGAAGTTGGGGGATAGATCATCTGGGAGGAGTTGGGAGAAGACTTGGTATTGAATATGATTAAAATACGTTCTTAAAGCATTAATAATACAGAAGGGAAAACTCTGAACTCAAACAGATAAACAAAGCAACAAGTACAAGACACCAATGTGCTACACAGCTTCTGTGAGCCAGAAAGACAGAGACAGAGCAATGCACATGTTTCTATTTTTCGCTCTTGTAAGATTGGCATCTAGGTGTCATCAAGACTGTGTTCCTCTCAAAGTTCTAGAGATGAATACATTTTCATATCCTCAGTATTTGAAGGACTAATCAGGCTGCATTTCATTTCAGCTGAATGTTGTAAGTTTGTATCTTTCAAGATATTGGTCCATTCCATCTATGTTATGGAATTTGTATACCCAAGGTTATAGCATTAGCTTATATGTTTAATGTCTCAGGAATCAGTAGACATATCTCTTCTTTCATTCCTGTGTTATGTATGTTCTTTCTCTTCTTGCTTTACCTGGCTAGAGATTCATCAGTTTCTTCTTTCTTTTCAGAAAACCCACTTTACTTTTTTTAAGCTATTTTTACTCATTTTAAAATTCTTTGATCTTTACTTGTTATGTTTTTTTGTTTGTTTTGTGTTTTGTTTTCTTAGTTTATTTGTCTCTTTGTTGCTAGGATCTTAAGGTAGACTATTAAACTGCTCACTTTATACTATTCTTTCTAGCACAATGTCACTGATACAACAAATTGTTTTCTAAGCACATGGTATGATATTTAAAACTCATTTTTAATCTCCCTTGGAGATTTTCCTTTTACCCATGAATTATTTAGAACTATATTCCTCACTTTTGAAGATTTTCTCCTTTAATTCCCTGTTTTTATGTCTGATTGGACCCTATGGTTAAGGACTGTCCTCTCATTTCCTTTAAAGATTCCATGATTTGACTGCTCACACATGATATGACTTATCTGGGTGAATGCCCTCTATGTATTTAAATAGATTACTCAGTTGTTGCTATTTTAGAGTCCTCGGAAGGCTGTTCTTTATTGCACTCATGTACTATAGCTTTGTTCCTAAGAAGGACAGGGCAGAGCACACTTCTTTCCTAGTACCTATAATTAGTGCCTTTCATGTTAGTTTGTTTGAAAGTTTGCTTAGTGATAAATATTGGCTCATGAAATTGTCTCACAGAGATCCTCTTCTGTGTCAAAAAAATCCGTGAGGCAATACAAGATGGATGAAAACCAATCTTCTTTTCTTAATAAACATCATTATCCTTTTTTATAAAATGAGATGGACGTTTGCTTGTCATCTCTTAGTTGTGTGTTAATGGAAAACCTAAAGAATGGGAAGGGAAAACATGGATGAACTTATGAACATAGCTTAGGCCTGAGTGAAGTGGTTTGGTAGAAGTATTCACCTTGTGTGGGTTTGGCCATCTAAGATTTGTGCTTTGGTGGTAATGGCCAAGTTTTCCATGGTTAAATCAATACACAGGACAGAAATGAAGGAAGTAAAATCAGATTAATAGTCACAGGAGGCTTATCCAGTTTATAGAAAGACCTTATAGGAGACACAGTAAGATTCCTGGGTAGGAAAACTGATTAAGGCCAGTTTGAAGGTCTGAGTCCAGCCATCCTGGTGCACTTTAAAGAGTGACCATTCTGTGAGCATACAGTTATAGAAAGAGTTAGCAAACAGAAAAAACATTACTCTGTGGCTTGGGGAAGTGCGATTGTGCAAAGGGAAAAACTAAGCAAATTTGTGACAAGCAGCATTGAGGCAACAAATCAAGGGATGCTGGTCCAGGGAGAGGATCCATGATGGCTAACTCAAAGCCTAGGAGATCCAGAAGCTTATTAGGCCCAGAGAATATGGCCAAAGAAAGGTTTCTCATACAGAAGTAGGTATAAAAGTGATGAGCAGAAAGTGAATCCTCGATAACATTTTTAAGCCTATGTAGAATTAAACATGCATTTGAAACTGCTTGCTAAGTGATATATGCATCCAAGTTGGTTATATTAAGAAACAATGTCATTGAATACCAGAGAAGTACTGATACAAAAGGGGTGGGGACTATGACGGGAAATGAAATGAGTAAAAGGAAAGGCTGTCCAGAAATATATACAGGCCTCTATTATCTGAAGCAAGAGCAGGATCCACTAGACACCACCACAGTTAGGGAAAGCTAACTGTAATTCAAACACTGTGAGCTCTTGCATTGGTAGACAGTCCCCCTGCCTTCTGCCAGTTTCTCCAACTGATTCAATGCCCCCTTACTCTAAGAAACAACAACTCAAAGTGTATTCCTTTTTTTCCCCAATAACAAAATTCCAAGGTTGAATGTGAGTCAGTCTTAAACGAACTATCACCTTTTAAAAAGGGTTCAGGCCAGCCAGCCATCTCCCATAACCTTGGTACCTTTAGCTTGTCAAAACATGCTGCACAATCCAATGTCTGTTTTGTAGGCTTGATGTTTTATTCATCACAGGGCAAGGTTGACCCTGGATTTGTGTTTGAACAAAGGTTATCATTGGATTAGCTCTCTGTTGGTGACCTGACTCTGCTCCATCCTGCATAATCCAGTAACTCTTGGGAATATCAATTAAGGTCCTCAATCACACTAATTAAAATGTCTTCTCTGTGTTGCTCTAGAAATTTAGCAACTTATAAACAGGAAATTGGTAAAATCCAAAGAGTGTATGTGTGTGTGTGTGTGTGTGTGTGTGTGTGTGTGTGTGTAAAGCAATGAGGGAGGCCAGAATACTTTAATAGTGTTGAGCAGTGGGGCTGAAACTGCTGTGCTCTGAATCTGCAGTGCAGTATCTTATTGCTGTTGCTGACAAGGATTGATGCAGAATTATTAATTACTTTTATTAATGACTTGAGTGAGGACATAGGTGGCATGCTGAGCAAGTGTGTCAGTGACAAAAAAAATCTAGCAGGAGAACAATTACTGTGATGACAAACTCAGGATCCAAAATGACTCCAAGACAGCCCTTTGTGGCCATTCTTCCATTTTGTGTCTAGCAGAGTTCTTCCCTAAGGCCTAAGCTGATTACTCCTATATCACTGTATCACTCCTCTACTCAGAAAACATCAGTTATCTTGTTTGCTCTATAAGTTAAATCACATGTCTTTAGCATGCCATTCACAGAGTTGGCATTTTCTATCTCCAGCCCTTTCAGATTTCCAATAAAATCATCTCTAGTTCTTTTTCTAGTACCCTGTACTTGAGCCAAACAGAATCATTATTAGACTATTTTATATCTATGTTTCATATTTTCTTTATCTGTGAATATTCTTCTCCAAGAGCCCCATTTCCCCTTATTTTCATTCTGCCTTGATTCCTAATAACCAACCAGTCCTTGCTCAGTGTGAAAGCACCTTCTGTTTAGTCTTCACAGAGTCTTGGGCTGGAGCAATCTTTTCTTTGCTCATCTTCAATCATATTGATTGGTTGCCTTCTTCTATCATTTTTTTGGGGGGGTTTGTACTGCCATTTATTCTTTTGGTACATATTTTAAGTTCCCATAAGACTCAGCTTACTACTATACCCTCTGTCTGATAAGTCATATTTCTAGTCTGGGTCTGTATGTGTACATTTTATACACAGTTGACGGCACTGAGGTGGTCTTCATGGGTTTATTGACTGGAGAAAAGTACTCTTATAAAAGGCTCTGCATTATGCTTACTAGAATACACTGCAGTTAGATTATTGTAACTTATTAATAAAAATTTTGTAATCCTTCTGGGAGGAAGATGGTACTGTGGCTAAAGCTCTGCGTACTGAATATGTTAGGGAAGAGTGCTGTGCCACCAGGCTAGCTCTCCAGCCCTCAAAGTGTTTTATGAATGAGTGATAGATGGATACAACTAAATTTCCCTAAGATAATGATGTGAGGATTGGAAAGCAGTTGTTCAGAAAGAAAAGGACAATTGATAGTTGAGATAAAATGTTTTTTTTTTTTTTTTTTGTAATGCTTGTGAGAAACTCATCTGTGATTTTTTATAGAGATGGGCTGAAGAAGGAACTAGAGATTTTTGGTTGTCTATTGTTATGATAAATGATAGGGGTAGTAATCTGCATTTTGTGTTAGGATGTACAATACAGCCTAAGTTGTTTGGATTTTACCAATTTATACCCTTTATTTCCATGTAGTACTCTTAAAAGTGGCCCATTTTGATGCTTAATGTCATACTGTCAAGTATTCCTTTTGGCCATTTTAGGGATGTGGTTCCCTGTGCTTGATGAGTTTAAAAATAAAATAAAAAAAAAATCCCATCTCTGCTGCTTTCTAGAAGTATGATGTAGACAACTTACCAGATGTCTCCAAACACGTTTGTATGGATGCTTTCATCAGTCAGAAGGCAGAAGTCATGAGCCTGGAATTTCTGAGTCATCCCATATTTCTGTATTTATAACTCTTTAGATATTTTCCCATTGGCCAGGCAGGTCCAGAGGACTAGGAAAAGTTGTACTTTTCAGAGTCGTTAAATCTCCAGCATTAAAGACCACACATCCAAATATAGGAGCATGGTCTTGCTAGTTGGCAGTTCCTGCTGGTTGTCATTAGAAAGCTAAAGACCACAAAGATTACTGCCTTGCCATTTGTCTTTTCTGTGGATAAGCAAGAGCAGCGAGGGCAGGAGGTTTCCATATTTCCTGATGATATAAATTCTGTGTGGCTGACTGCAGACTATGTCTGAATCCAGGGTCTCTAGACTTTCCATTCATCACTAAGATGGAAAAGTACCTGGATCGTAACATATTTCCTGCTGAGACTAGACAAGGGAACTTAAAGAAGGGTAAGAGGGTCAAATTCGTCTGCCAGAAGTGTGATTCCAGGTCAAAAAATCCAGATGAACATTTTTTTTTAATGTAGTAGTTATAGTTCAGTGATTAGCAGAGAGTTCTGGAGCTTCACAGCTGGAATTTAAGGATGGCTGGACTACTTTCTAGCCAAGGGATCTCAGTTATGTTATTTAAACTTGTTTGAGTTTATCTATATGCATTTTGGGGATTCAAAGGCAAATGACAATATGAAACAATGCCTATCAATTTTGTGGTTTGTTCTGACAATAAAACTTGTTAATATTGTAAAACCCTTGGGACAGTTCTTAACCTAGAGTTAGCATGCATTGCCAGTGATTATTAAAACTCTCCAGGGAAGAACTACCCTCCCTTATCTTTTTATTTATGTTGACAGGATGGGACTACTGTGGTGTTTGATGAGTCTGTACTTCTATGGGATCCTTCAAAGTCATGCCTCAGGTGAGTATGTGGCGCTTGGTAAATAATTGAAATTAAGATAACATAAAGGATCATGTATCTACTCTTTCTGATAGTGAACTTAAAAGAACACAATGTTGGTTTTGTTCCATGGTCTTCTGCCATTGTGTAGAATCAAGTACCTGAAAGAACCATGGAATTTGGGGATGAGGGGGACTAGAACACTTAGGAAGAGGGCTGATCTGTATAAATACAGGGGAATCTCAACTTTATACCCCAAGGATATTTCTCCTACTAATTACCTTAAATCCTATGGAGGTAATGTCAGGGATATAGCACGACCTATTTCCCAAACTCAAATGAGCACTGGAGAAGACTCATTTGCCAGCAGTCCCCTGGGATGCTGAGAATAAGACAAAGACAATGGTTCTGATCAAGCTGCATCCATATAGGCAACAAATTTGGATTTGTTGGTAGGCTCTGTCTTTGGATATGCTTTGTAAGAGGACCCTACCAAGATCTTTATTGAGTTTGATTCACAAACTTAGTCACCATGGTCCTGAATCCCATGTAGAATAGGATGGGTATTCAAAAGCCCATCTTTTGATGTCTCCTCTCATCTCTAAATTACTTCTCATCGTCACCCAGGTTTGCTCTACCTAGTGAACCTATAATTGCAGACTATTTTATTTTTTGATTCATCAAATTTTTATAAAACTTCTTTCACATCGGGCTGAAATTAGTCTCTATCATTTCCATATACTTCTTTAATTTAGCCTCATGAATGAAAAAGAAAATACCTAAAGCACAGGTTCTTTGGTTTTTTATACAGGGACCCTAGGGTTCCTAATTTTAATAAAGATCCCTATGTATAATTCCTGTGAACACCATGGGCTATGCTTTGACTATCATTGCTTTAATGGCTATTCTCTGTGAGAACTCTTTGGAAGTGTTAAATCAGCATTATGTAACCATGACCCCAGTGTTCTGCAATGTGTACCTTCAACTCTTCTTCACTTGGCATGAATTTCAGCCCTCCTACCATCCTGATCATCGTTGCTGGGTGCATTTCAGTTTTTCTATGCCACTTAGAGCATTGTATTAGAAACCAAAAATAACTCTAAAGACGGGGTGTAACTAGGACAGAGTACAGCTGAAAGAACAGATAATATCTAAACTTGTGGGCCCTTTGGGACTTCACAGAGGAAAGGCTGTATTTTAACCAGGCCTGGTATTCAACTGGGATGTGCTAGCATACAGCTGGGCCACACTAATACACCAGCATCTATTGGGTACTTGTCTCATTTGATCGGAAGGGAATTGGTATACAGATTCTTAAATATGATGATGAAAATCTCAGACTATAATTTATTTTCACTTGACTTAGTACTGATTGAATGTTATCTTCTCAGAGAGGCTGTCCTTGACCATTTCTAATTAAAATAGCCCTGCCAATCACTCCCCTCCACTCCATTAGCATTGCTTTAACATTTCCCATCATCTGCTAATATTCTATCATTGTACCTCTTTTCTGTTATTTGCCATTGAACCTTCTTATCCTCTCCTCCCGTCTTTTTCCTTCCTCCCAACCTTCTTCCCTCTCCTCATTCCCTGTCTAATTCTTCTTTCCC